>APFE031430503.1:24112-60260 GCA_000404065.3 Pinus taeda | reverse complement strand
ATTGATTAGGTCTCCTGTCGAGGCATCCTACCCATGCAGTCTGGGACTCATGGGAAGTACCTCTCATCTGATCAATGAGCACGGAAATGAAGTTAGGGACCATAGTAGTACCGATGGACGCATCGTTGTATCTACCGTACTCCCTACGCTAGGATGACCTCCATTGATTTGGGATCAATGATACTGGTCCCCGACCAGTGGTAGGAGTTGTACCATACTATGACGCTGACTTCGAGTCGGTTGAGACTGGTCTGGGACCGGTGGTACATACTCCGAGACTGACTTCGTGTCAGTGCAGTACTGGTCTGGGACCAGTGAGAGTGGTACATACTATGACGCTGACTTCGGGTCGGTTGAGATTGGTCTGGGACCAGTGGTACACTCTCTGAGACTGCGATATTGGTCTGGGACCAGTGGTAGGAGTGGTACTTACTATGAAGCTGACTTCGGGTCGGCTGAAACTAGTCTGGGACCAGTGGTACGTACTCTGAGACTGACTTTGAGTCAGTGGAGGATGATACTGGTCTAGGACCAGTGGAGTTGTACTCACTATGACGCTGACTTCGGGTTGGTTGAAACTGGTCTGGGACCAGTGGTACATACTCTGAGACTGACTTTGAGTCAATATGATACATCCTTGATCATTTCTCCTTCTTCATAATTCGAACAAAAGCAGAGCAGAACAGAACAATGCAAGAGCAGAGCAGAACAGAGCAAAACAGTGCCGATCAGTACAGGGCAAGACAAGACAAAGCAGAACAGGCATAATAGAGTAGAGCAGGGCAAGGGTCAGGCTGTACAGGGCAGTGCATTTGATGGATGAATAGTAATGACCATAAACAGATTGCAGATGAAGTTCTCCCTGGTTGAGAGGGAGTGTTAAAATTGGCAACCAAGGCAAAACTTCATGTGGGTCATCTTATTCATGGCTGATAATATTTTTATTAGATTCCTCTCGTCGAGAGGTGTAGGATTGATATAAAAAAATCCGATTCCGATAAGTATTCCATGGAGATACAATTTAATTTTGATTATGGAATTATTATCAAGCCGACCTACAACTCATGTAGGCTCAGAAGCCCAACAGTCGCATCTATTCAAACACCAACGTTGTGTATAAATATAAGAGGAATTTTCCTCATTTGCACTCGCTCTTCTCATCACATATCTCTCTCTCTCTACTGCGCAGAAATGAGTCTCTTCTCTACTGTGCAGAAATGGGTCTCTCTCTCACACGTGAAGTCGAAAGCTGTTGAACCTGAAGCTGCCACTGCAGATTCAAAGATTGACCTGCATGGCCTAGAAGATCTCCTCATCTGAACTGCGTTGTAGGTTCATTTGAACCTCCTCTAAAAGCCGCAACTTTGGGTGGTGGAATGAAACATAAAAAGTATGGAAGTACACGATGCGTCCATCGGTAGTACTATGGTCCCTATCCACATTTCCCAACTCATTTGCCAGATGAGAGGTACTTCCCATGAGTCCTGGACTACATGGGTATGATGTATGATGGGGCATCAACGAGAGAAGGTGAACCACTCATCCTATGTTGGAAACACTAAGAGGGGGGTGAATCAGTGTTTCTTTTCAATTGTTACTTTTAACAGTTAGATCACTTATATTTAGAACACAAAATGAACAATAAGAATAAACGCTTTTATTAATTTCTTCAATAAATCAAGTACAATATATGTAGGGCTCCAACCATAGGTGAAGACGCCGATCTTCAATCTCCCAGGCTCCAATTTGTATTTGCCAAGCACCGAATTGGCCTTCCAAGGCTCCAACCTTGTAAATCTTGAGGTACCAACCTCAAGGGCTCCAACCCTATATCTGGTTCAGGCTCCAACCTGGTTTCTTGAGGACTCTAACCCTCTAGGGCTTCAACCCTATCTTCTCCAAGGCACCAACCTTGAGTTTAGGAGCACCAACTCCAAGGACACCAATCCTATATTTGCCCCAAACACCAACTTGGACTTTCCAAGGCACCAACCTTGTCAATTTTGAGGCACCAACCCCAAGGGCTCCAACCCTATAGCTTCACTTTGTCAAGGTATGTTTGGTTATACTTCACGGCTCCCAAAGTTTTCTTCAACAAGCCCTATCAATCTTCAGATACGCCTGCACTTAGTCTCCACGTCACATCATCAATGACAACCTTGTTCTTCACATGAAGGTGTCATCACTGCTCTTCATGTGACCCAAACAAAACTTCTTCAAGGTCACCTCATAATGGCTTCAATGCATCATGGTCTTCAATGATCTCCACAAATCTTCAATATGTTGCTTCACAAAGTTCTCTAACTCTGCCCTATTCTGTTCTCAAGAGAAGACTTCAACAAGCTCTTTTTGTCCAATCCCAATAAATCAACACTTCGACCACAACAACTATGACAACTATGACAGCTTCAACCATGGCAACTACGACAACTTCGACCACGGCAACTACGGCAGCTTCAACCATGGAAACTACGGCAGCTTCGACCACAGCAACTATGGCAGCTTCAACTACGGCAGTTTCGACCATGATTTTATGCCCAAACAGAATTATCCTTTTTTTCATCCTAAACAATAGTCTCCTTGTTCTCCTCGACCTTCTGTCTTCTCTTGTACTTCGTATCTTTGAATTCTTGCCTAACTTGCTGATCAAAATGAAGTGTTTAGACATCTATTTATAGAGATTTCATTTATAACTGAAGGGACACATCTATTTGAAGTAAGGCCGACTTGTATGACTGAATGTAGGTCGGCTCACTGCTAGGAATAATTTCTTTAACTTAAAAATTCAATATCTCACAAACTATTGGGAGTTTCGGGGCAAATAAAGGCTTCATAGAAAGAGGAAAAATTCCTCTTTAAGATGGTCTAGGATCCATTTTCAAAGGATGCCTCCAAGGTGTCGAAAATAGTTTTTATTTGTGACTGTCCTTAAATTTATGCAAAAAAAGTTTGGGACAGCATGAGGAACGTTTGGGACAGCGTGGCTTCTTCATTGTTATCAATGTCATCATAGGATCATAGAGTCATTATGTAGGAGTGCAACATCCATGTAGCATGATGCATGAACAATGTAATGATATACTAGTGAAGTCATACTACAGCATCATTAGGATAACTCCAAAATAATCTTCCAACCATCAAATGATCTCCAACCATGTTATCAAGATCTCATCAAGTGCCATCATCAATTGTGGTCATTCATCAAGAATATGACATCATCAAATGCAGTCCTCCATATGTCATCAAGGGCTTCTAAATACTTGGCACTTGGCACTTCTTAAGACTTCTTCATTAGTGACTTGACATATTAATTGATGACATTCTTATGAAACGAGTTAACACATCATCATTTGGAACCAGGCATCTCAACAATATTTTCCATCTCGGCTAGTGCCATATTGACATCAATGACACCCTAGATTAACATCCTACTCATATGCCATAGGAGAAGGTGAACCACTCATCCTATGCATATGTCAATCATAGGGTAAGGTGAACTACTCACCCTACACACGTGTCTTGTAGGGGAAGGTGAACCACTCACCCTACACACATGTTACCATGGGGTATCACTGCAGAAGGTGAACCACTCACCCTGTACACAGCACACAAGTAGGGGAAGGTGAACAACTCACCCTATGGTCGCTCATAGCTCCATGAAGTACCCCAAGCCCCCAGGAGCTCCAAGAGCTCAATGTCCAACTCAAGCACGACCCTCACAGGAGGGTCTTTCCACGACTCCAAGTCTCTCTTAGAAGGATAAGAATTTGACCTTCCCCAAAGGCTTCGTGAGGATATATGCAACCTGCTCACCAATCCTAATGTGTTGAAGCTTTATTGCTCCTTGTTGTACCATATCCCGGATAAAGTGGTACCTGATATTAATGTGCTTGGTGCGGTTGTGGAACACTAGACTCTCTGAAAGGCAAATCCCACTCAGGTTGTCGCACAAGATCATGATGGTATCCAGCACATGCTCAAATAGCTCACTAAAGAGCTTTCTCAACCAAATAACTTCACAACAAGCCATACTAGTTGCAATGTATTCAGCCTTGGCAGTGCTTAGTGCAACTGATTTATGCTTCCTTCTCATCCAAGAAATTAGGGCAGATCTTAATCAGAAGCAACATCCAGGCGTGCTCTTACGATCCACCACACTGCCAGCCCAATCAGCATCTGTATATCCATGTTGCTTCAATTCCTGGCAGTGTATCTCAATCCATAATAGATTGTACCCCAGAGATATCTCAAGAGATTCTTGGCAGCAATCCAATGTATTGTGAAAAATCGGAAACCCCGAATCCTACTGCAACAATTGATTAAATTTCTTTATTAAATGAACTGAACAAATTATTTACTGTGCTTTACGGTAAATATCGAAACTAATACACTACAATGTTCAAAAATACAATATTGTGGAAGAAAAATAATGTAGGAAGAATAGATACACACATACACACAATTACACAGTTATTTTTGGACCAATGCCCTCGAAAAAACCCAACTTGGGAAAATCAGTGCAACAACTGAAGGTTTTATTATTATGCAGTAGTAAATCTGAGTACAAAACTATGGATGCTCAAATCTAGCAATCCATATAGAGAAATGACAGACAGAAGATCTAGTGAAAAAAATCTCACTTCCACCGGTGATCCGACACTGACCTTGGCTCAAGATGAGCTACTCTGTGCTGCCTTTGCGTAGTCCCTAAGTCAGCCTATGCAGTTCTGCATCACACAACTCGGACCAGCGTCTCTCTCACTAACTAATCCGTTGTTGTCTGGTTAATGGACTCTCCTAGCCTCCGGGCTCCCACTCCGACTTCTGGCACTAAATCAAGACTTCTCCCCAGCAAAATTTAACTTCCCCTCTAAAGCACTGTGTTGTCTCTTTGCTATGCACTCACCGAACCGGAAAATCTCCCTCTGGCCTTACTATCCTTGCCCCTCTCTCACTGCTTCGATCTCACTGAATCACTTCTGACAACACATAGCCGCTACTCTAGAAATCGATTTCCCAGCAAAATCGAACTGCTTGAGTGTGTTCTCCAACCCCCATTGAATTTCTTCTTATAATCTCTCGTTGAGGTATCAACGGCCAAGATTAAAACATAATCGATGGCTAAGATTAACAAGAAATCGATCCAAGTCTTCTTCTAGAAGATTCTTACAATGACTTAATTAATACCCTTTAATTAATCCATTTTCCAAAGTTTAGACTTTGGTACCATTAAAAAAAGATTAATTATTTTAATTAAGTCGTCTCTAGGTGGAATTTCAAAAATGATTTACAGGTTTTGGAGAATACGTGTTTTCTAGCCTCTCCACAAAGTTTCATGGCTAGAACACATTCGATGTTACAAAAACTAACACTCCCTCTTAGCAAGGAATGTGTTCTAGCGCTGCAACCGACTAAAGAAACACCATGTCTCTGCACCACCTCATGTCACGCTGCTAATGTCTGGTTGTTGTTGCCCACCAACTACTGCACAACTTTGATAAAAGTTGCATCCATGTTGCTACTGGCCCTGCTGAATTGTTGCCAACACTACATCTGCACTGCAACTGCCTCTCCATCTTTTGTTGCTACAATTGCAACAACTGAAACAGAAAAGCATCCATAATATTGAACCAATTGTAGTCAATATGAGGTATTTGTCACCTAAATCATGACTGTTGCTAGACTCTGCGCTGTCACTGAAGCTTTTGCGCTGTTGTTGACTCCATTTTGTGCCAACTACATTGTTGCCAACTCTGCACTGCGCTGCCTAATATCTAACCGCTACTAGCTACTGCATTTGTCATTCTGGCATCTGGCTGCACCATCTACCACTGATCCATTCAGCGACTGCATGTTATGGGCTCCAGTAGTAAGGTATTGATTCATGAGGTGGACCTTCTCAAGAATCCTGCCCATCTTGTATCTCTTTGGGGCTACAAAACCAAATCACCCCACCTCACTCCTGGAGGTATATCAGTGATCATGGAAAACCCTTCCTGCAATTTGGAGGATAGCTTGTCGATCTCTACGAATGATGTCCGTTGATCCTACATCTCCTCCTTGTCCTTTTTCTAAGAGGACATTGAGTGGTGTAGTGGCCAAGCTCACCACATCTAAAGCATTTCGCCTTGGAAACATCCTTCTTCCTCCTGCGCTGCTCTCGTTGTCCCTTAGATGCAAGGGCCACATTCTCCTCTTCCTTTACTTGCTTCGACCCACTACTGCTGCCACTGATGGTGCTCTTCACCAAAACTCGCCTCATCTCCTACCGCTGCAGATCAACCCACATCTGACCCCAATCTGGAAGCTTCTCTCTGCCCAGAACACTCTCGACAAAGACTTGCCATTCTTCGGAAATGTTGTTGAGACCTAATCACACCAATTCTGTAGGTTGGGGCGTTGATCCGACTACAGACAGTGGATCTCAGATATCCTGAACCCTAGTAGCGAAGGGGCCTATGCGCTCCCCTTTTTGCATCCTTATGCATCTCAGCTTCTCCTGAAGATACATCTTTTGTTGCTCGGAAGATCCTTCGTATAGCATAGCAAGTGCCTCCCACATCTATCAGGCAGTATCTTTGCCAGCTATGTGACACACTACGTGATCTCGAACCGCATAGAGAATCAGCCTCTTTGCTTTCGCCATCTCCTTCTTGTAGGCCTTTAGGGGATCTGCATCTACGAGTACATCTACCACACTATCGATGTAAGCTTTGAGATCATACTCATCTAGAAGACATGAAATCCTTGCCTTCCAGATCACACAGTTGGAAGCTCCCTCCAATCGATCTTGATCTCTCAGCCCTGTTGATGCCATTTCTACAAAATGTTGAATTCCTCCTCTTCTCCTCTACGCAGCTGTTGACTGGCTCTATGCACTCCCTGCTGGAGAGGGAAAATCTGCTCAAAGCTACTGTTGCTCTGCTAGGAAAAATTGAACTTCTGGGCTAGAAGTCCCCCGAGAAACGAATTCCCTCAGTTTGTGCTCTTTCTTCCTCTTGGCGCTCTTTTGGACTAGGAAATTACTGCAAAATAATTGCGTCCCAGTTGAAGATCTGCTCTGCAAGGAAACTACTGCTACTCCCTCTGCCCTTGGTAATCTTCGATCTGGAAAATCTTATTCTTTGTCAACTCTTTCAGAGAAACAATTTTTCCTAAAAAACTAACCCTCCTGGCCAAGGCACTGTGCTGCCTCTTGAGGGTTTCGAACTGCTACCTCTGCAGCCACTCGAAATTCCTCCTCCTTCTGCTACTGATCTCTCTGGCTTACGATCTGTGCTCTGATACCATGTGAAATTTTGGAAACCCTGAATCCTACTGCAGCTACTGATTAAGTTTCTAAATTGAACAAATTATTTACTGTGTTCTATGGTAAATACCGAAACTAATACACTGCAACCTTCACAAATACAATACTCCAAAAGAAAAATAATGCTAGAAGAATAGATGCATACACACACAATTACACAGTTATTTTTGGACCAATGTCCCTGGGAAAACCCAACTTGGGAAAACTGTTGCAGCAGTTGAGGGTTTTATTATTATGTAGTAGTAAATATGAGTACAAGACTATGGATGCTCAATGTAGCAATCCATATAGAGAAATAACTAACAAAAGATCTAGTGAGAAAAATCTCACTTCCACCAGTGATCCAACACTAACCATGGCTCAAGATGAGCTGCTCTCCGCTGCCTCTACGCATTCCCTGCCTCAGCGTATGCAGTTCTGCATCACACAACTCGAACCAGCGTCTCTCTCGATAACTGATCAGCTGTGGTCTAGGAAATGGACTCTCCTAGTCTCTGGGCTCCTCCTCTGTAGCAAAATACAGCTTCCCCTCTAAAGCACTGCATTGCTCTTTGCTCTGCGTTGCCTCTCTATGGAACTCACTCTCTCTCTACTATGCACTCACCAGGTTGGAAAATCTCCCTCCAACCTTACTATCTCTGCCCCTCTTTCACTGCTTCGATCTCACTGAATCACTTCCGGCAACACACAACTACTACAATGGAAATCAAATTCCCAGCAAAACCAAACTATTCTAGTGTGTTCTCCAACCCCCATTGAATTTCTTCTTATAATCTCATTGAAGTACCAACAAACAAGATTAAAACATAATCAATGGCAAAGATTAACTAGAAATCGATCCAAGTCTTCTTCTAGATGAATTAATTAATACCCTTTAATTAATCAATTTTCCTCTGTTTAGACTTAGGTACTATTGACCACTACGTGTCAACGACCCATAGCAGTACACCCCCTTTTTCCGCAAAAGGGATAGTGCTTGATCAACGTGTCCGTGCCATTCGACTATCATCATCAGCTTGATCATGTTATATTATAAACCCTTTCTGCATGTGTAAATTGTAAATAATCTCAGCAAATCTGTGTCGTGTATGTAATTGCCTAAGTAAACCTAATTTTTTGATGATGATCTACATTCCGAAAGGCTTTTTGTCTCACCCATCTATGATCGGCAGAGTTTCCCTTCAACCTTACCCCAAAGCCGGAATGGATTTTGTCACCAGAATGTTAGGGGAGTCCTAGTGTACTAGATCGAATCTATGTAAAAGTGATTTGGAAATAATCCTAACTATTTGGTTAGGTTATTTTATTACAAATTGCTTGATTTGCTAGATTATATTTGTGTCACAGAACTGGGTAGTCTGTGAGGGTCTTGTTCAAATGGGTTTTCCCCTTGAGATGTAAAAAATGTAAAAAATCATAATGTAAAATGTCTTGAGGGTTAGAAAAATAATTTATCCCCTCATAGATCCTAGGTCCTAGGCAAAATTTAAATTTTCCAGAGGTACAATTCGTGGATCCTTTAAAAAATTATCTTCACTGGTCCAGGGACTAAGGTTAATTGATTATTTTGCTAAATTTTATGTCTAAGGTCCATGGGCTTAAGTCAAAGTCAAAGTTTTGAGGAAATAAATACAAAATTTTAATTTTTGAATATATTAAAATGCATTTAATTGAAAAATTCGAAATTTCCTCAACATTTAAAATTTCGACGGATGAGATTAAAAGAAATTTTGATCCTCATCAATGGTCGAGATCACTTTGACAAGGATCACTCGAACTAGCCGTTGGAGGATTTATCTTTAAATAGGAGGTCATTTGTTAGTCAGTGTCATCCAATCTTTTGATCGTGTATTAAGCGAAAAGCTCTGTTGTAATTTTTTTTTAGCAATAAAGAAAGACTTTGGGGTTAAATTTCTGTTGGTGTTACTCTTCATGGAAATGTTATAAGATGTATTATTTTCATGCATATATTTCTTTTTGGCCATTGATATAGTTTTCTGAAGAGCGATCTATACAGATATCTTGGTCAGTCGCTGGGGTTTGAATGGTAATTTAATGTTTTTTTGATCGTGTACTAAGCGAAAAGCTCTATTGTAATTTTTTTTAGCAATAAAGAAAGACTTTGGGGTTAAATTTCTGCTGGTGTTACTCTTCATGGAAATGTTATAAGATGTATTATTTTCATGCATATATTTCTTTTTGGCCATTGATATAGTTTTCTGAAGAGCGATCTATACAGGTATCTTGGTCAATCGTTGGGGTTTGAATGGTAATTTAATGTTTTGAATATAATAGCAAGTATCTCTATTAGATCTGAATTTTATTATTGTTTTCTCGCTCTATGTTAATGGTTGAATTGAGTTTTGCAGGAAATCCTTGATTATTAGATCATCGGGCATTCAGGGAAGTTGTCGGCTGAACCAGCCAACTCCCATTTTGTGTTTTCTAAAGAGCCCAGTTTGAATTTGATCCCGGGCTTATCGTAAAATATTATTTTTATGGGTGATGCATGAAGGATTTCAAGCTTAGTACCTCCTCCAAAATTCAAAAAATTTTAATTTTTATGTGCCAAATTGTCAGACCTAGTTGTTGGGAGCCGCAGATCATCAGATCTGGGAGCGGAGTCAGACTCATGCTCCCTAGATCTGATAGATCTGCCATTTATGTACATAGATCTGTAATTAATTTTTAGTTTGTTGACTTGGGTTTTTGGGTTTTAGTGTTTTTTGGGTCTTTGTGTATATCGTTTGGGTGTTTTATGTTGTATTGCAACTGTAGATTTGAAGCTGAAAGCTGTGCAGAGAGAAATCTAGGCCCCGGAGGGTAAGATCTAGATCTTTGGAGATCCATCAACATCATTTTTGCAGGAAATTATCCAACATTTTGTAGTCCAAGGGTTTGAATTTCTTTAAATCTGGAAAAAAAATTAAGAGTTCAAAATATCTTAAATCTGAAGAAAATTTGAGGGTTTTTCAAATAAATCTGAAGCATAAATGTGACATTTTGATCAAGGATTTATGGAAAATTTTGAGGGGTTTTTGGATCACCCATCTTGTGCTTCCTAGGGTTTTCATTTTTTTCATTGCAGGAAAATTTCGAGATTTTGTCATTGCCTACGCAGCATACCCTCTGCATCTTCCGCTCAAAACCCTCGATGCCTAACCTCACTGTCTGGCCTTTTCCAATCTGCAACAGATCAGTTGAACAGACCTCTCTCACCCTTCGCACGTTTCCTTTCCTCATCCGTCCAGCTCCACACAGCTGCTCATCGCCCAGCATTCTCCTCACTGTACATGCAACCCTTCCTGCAACCGTTACAATCCCTACGCAGCTCCTCCATGCTGCCATAGCTCTGTCAGCTCATTGCCCATTCCACGTTGCATACCCATCACTCTTGTGACCTACTTCGTCAATCCGCAATCTTGCATCTTTCCATCGTATCTGTAGCAATCTCTTACTGCCACAACCCTGTCCATTCTCCATCGATCGCCCAACCCACACGTGGCTCCCTCGAACCTGCATTTAGCTCCCTCATATCTCCTTATGCTCTCCATACGTAGCCTTCTCCATTGATTCGCTGCGTATTCTTTCCTAACCCCTGCCATCGCTTCAGCAAATCCGTTGTTATCTGTTGCTCCTCATCACCTACAAACAAGCCTCTATCTTCCACGCAATTTTCTCCAGATTTCTCTCCACGCAACACCCCTTCTACCACCACTGCCAGCCCTCCATTGAAACCATTATCCGTTGCATGCCAAGCCTGCATTCTCCTTATCTATCCGTCCTGCTCCTTTCTTCGCTGTCGTCGACTCACCTGCACACAATAAACATAAATTTCGCTATTTTTTTTAATGTGTACGAGTAAGTTAGGGTTAGTGTATGCATAGTTTTGTTTAGTTTGATCTTTCGACTTAATTTAGTCATTTTTCAAATTCGATTTTTTTTTTGGTCATTGGTTTGGGTTCATTTTATTAAAAAACATAAAACAGAAATTGGTTTTATCTTATTTCTTTTTCCTTTTTATTTCACTTAGTTTTATTTCACTTTGTTTTATTTTGATTTTGATTTTAAATTTAAAAGATCATAAAAACTAAACAAACAAACAAAAATCTTAAAAGTTAAAAAATCCCTAAACATTAAAAAAAACTTTAAAAAATCAACAAAAAAAATCTATAAACATTTAAAAAATCTTTAAAAAAATTTCTAAAAATTCTGAAAATTTTAAATTTTGTGATTAAGGATTTAAATTAAGGGGTTTTTCACTTAAACATTTTAAAATTTTAATGTGGCCTATGGCCCATTAAAATTTCAATTTTTTGACCCGCTAATTAGTTTTAAAATTCCTTGGTGTTTCTGATGTTAAACGCTAAATTCTCACGATTCTTCTATAGTCTAGTGCAATAAATCATATTGGCTTTTGGAGAAGGTTGATTAATCCTTAGTCATTAACGATAATCATTTTAGATCTGGAATTCTTTGCATGTTGTAGTGTTATTGTCACTTTTTCATCACACATTGAAAATCATTCTGGATAACTTGTTTTGTTGATGGTTAATTCAAATATCGAAGGCACTCGTCTATAA
Source organism: Pinus taeda (assembly GCA_000404065.3). Lineage (NCBI taxonomy): Eukaryota > Viridiplantae > Streptophyta > Pinopsida > Pinales > Pinaceae > Pinus > Pinus taeda. Next base: position 48,368 of record APFE031430503.1, on the reverse strand, counting down.
TTGTTTCTATCTTGTGTTCATGTCTTGTCTACGTTGGCATTTAATCTATCAATCTAATTTAATCATTTAGATTCATCAAGTTGTCCATCATTTAAATCTCCTAGAGCCCATGATCCACAAGCTTTCTCATCTATTTACCTTAGGGACTACCCCCTTGACATAGCTAGGAGAGAGTCTAAATGGAGTGAGTAAAGATTAAGAGTGACAGCCCTTACTCTACGCGTTGTCTCGATGCCTAGACACTTTGTGCGACAACATTTTTTGGCGCCGCTGCCAGGGACTGATTTATTGGGCCTAGACTTTACCACATTCATCATTCATCTTTCATCTTTCTATCATTCATTTGAGCCGGCAACGACAACATTTTTTGGCGTCGTTGCAGGGGATAGAGTTTTTCTGTCCTTGGTCCTCACAACATTCATCTTTCATCTTTCTATCATTCATTTTAGCCGGCAACGCCAACATTTTTTGGCGTCGTTGCCCGGGACATTTTATTCTTGGCGTTTCAGCGACATTTCCTCATCGTTTAATCATATCATCTTTTCCACCATTCATTAGCCTGTCAAACGACACAGCATTTCCTGGCGTCATTTGATCTTTTCATCGCCCTATCTTTCATCATCTCGTTAATTGTTTCATTTGCACCTTTAACACCTGGACTTCTCAATTCGTTTCTTGTTTAGGTGGTGACTCCATTTCTTCTTCCATTTATTATTTCCCAGAGAAGAAGCCCCCCTTATATCTGATTGTTTGTTGTCTTTTGGATCTTAGAGTTAGATTCATGTTCAAGTGGCGACTCCATTTCTTTCATTTCTACTAGAAGCTCCCTTCTTGTGGATCTCTTGAATTTTCTTAAGAAGAGGTCTCTCTCTATCATCCATTTGGTCCCTCGTTATTCATCATGGATTATTAATTTACCCCATGTCATTTTACTGATGTTCTCCTTGATATTCCGGAAATCGCCATTCATCAATCGTCTTTGTTCTTGGGTGGTGATTCAGTCACTGTTAGAAAGCATCTATGCAGGTTTTCTCATATAATGCTCATTTATTGTAATTCTCCCCAGTATGATCATGAAGATGTCAAAATGCCTCTATTTGCCTTTTCTTTAGAGGGTAATGCTTTGAACTGGTTTAATAATTGTCCTAAAGATTCTTTCACTTCTTTACAAGACATCATCATTGTTGTTAAAGATAGATATGGTTATCAAGATAGCTTGCCTCCTGCCCCTAAAATTATGCAACAGAATGAAAGTGATCTTGTGAAGGGTCCAACTGTCGATGAAAGATTTCAAGACAATTCTCCATATCAGAATGTGCCATCCACCTGTACCATTGTAGATCAAATCCATGATAGTGGAAAGGCAGAAACAAGTTATCAAATCAGTGTCGACAATGAAAAGGAAATGAGAAGCAAATTATAGAAGAACTAATGCGGCTGGTAAAAAATATGGAGCTTAATCAAGAAAAAACTGTAACTGATTACATCAAGGATATGAGAACTTTATACACCCACCTAGAAAAGCGAGATAAGGAGATGGAAACCATGAAAGCTAATAATGATAGGGAAAGTAATTATATGCAAAACAAGTTATTAACTATGGATGAAGAAATGACCATCATGATATTCAATTATAATAATCAGTTGGCTACCATGCAAGCAAATCATAAGAAAGAGGTAAACCATATGCAAAATTGTTTCATGGGCATGAAAGCAAAGAATGACAAAGCAATAAAAGATATGGAAGCTAGCCAAATATGTCTTCAGAATAAGTTATTGAGCATGGAGGAAGACCATGCCAGGGAAATCAATGCTATGAAGATTGAACACTCTAGCCAGATGGATGCCATTACAATACAGGTACAAAAATTTCAACAACAGTCAAAGGATGAAAGAAACAAGGAGACGTCAAAAGACCAGAAGCCTCCTTATCTGTTGCAACAAGCTCCATCTTATTATGAAGAGGTCATTGGTTCCATTGAAAAGTGGTTAATTGAAGGTGACCCAGATAAAATGAAAAACGATAAAAATCATATGAAAATGAAGAAAGACATGTCACGCATATCTTATATACTTCATCTGAGAGTTTTGAAGCAGAATGTTCCACATCATCAGTGATACAGCCTGCCACAAAGAAAAGACGCAAAAAAAAAGAATGAGAAAGCGATTTGATGCATCAAATGGCCGTAAGCAGCTTGATTTTCGGATAGGAAAAGTCCTACTATGTGCAAAATTGGACATGGCACATCCGAGAAACAGTCGATAGATTTGCCTAAAAGCAGGCAAATGCTCAGCATGCACTATATTAAACGCATCTGATGCCATGAGGCATCTTTGTATTGTATTTCTAACCTTATGCCTTATTATTTCAGTGTTTCATTTTGTAGTTAGGTTTAGTGTTTCATTTTGTTAGACTAGTTAATAAATGAAGAGCTTATATATTTCCTGTGCTTAACATTTTATTATGATTTTTGGATGGACGCTACTTATGTTTTGTTGTGTGTTGCTTGGATGCAGATTCTAGATTCTCACATTCATCCAGTGCAGCAACGTGTCCCCAAGTAGAGCCAAATGTTGACCACTATGTGTCAACAACCCATAGCAGTACACCCCCTTTTTTCGCAAAAGGGATAGCGCTTAATCAACATGTCTGTGTTGTTCGACTATCATCATCAACCTGATCATGTTATATTGTAAACCCTTTCTGCATGTGTAAATTGTAAATAATCTCAACAAATCCATGTTGTGTATGTAATTGCCTAGGTAAACCTAATTTTTTGATGACGATCTACATTCCGAAAGGTTTTTTGTCTCACCAATCCATGATCAGCGGAGTTTTCCTTCAGCCTTACCGCAAAGCTGGAATGGATTTTGTCACCAAAATGTTAGAGGAGTCCTAGTGTGCTAGATCAAGTCTATGTAAAAATGATTTGGGAATAATCCTAACTATTTGGTTAGGTTATTTTATTACAAATTGCTTGATCTGCTAGATTATATTTGTGTCGTAGAACTGGGTAGTCTGTGAGGGTCTTATTCAAATGGGTTTTCCCCTTGAAATGTAAAAAAAGTAAAAAATCATGATGTAAAATGTCTTGAGGGTTAGAAAACTAATTTATCCCCTCATAGGTCCTAGGTCCTAAGTAAATTTAAATTTTCAAGAGGTAAAATTCGTGGATCCTTTAAAAAATTAAATCTTAACTGGTCCAAGGACTAAGGTTGATTGATTATTTTGCTAAATTTTATGTCTTAAGTCCCTGGGATTAAGTCAAAGTCAAAGTTTTGAGAAAATAAATGCAAAATTTTAATTTTTGAATATATTAAAATGCATTTAATTGAAAAACTCGAAATTTCCTCAACATTTAAAATTTCGACGGATGAGATTAAAAGAAATTTTGATCCTCATCAACAGTCGAGATCACTTTGACAAGGATCACTCAAACTAGCGATTGGAAGATTTATCTTTAAATAGGAGGTCATTTGTTAGTCAGTGTCATCCGATCTTTTGATCGTGTACTAAGCGAAAAGCTCTCTTGTAATTTTTTTTTTAGCAATAAAGAAAGACTTTGGGGTTAAATTTCTGCTGGTATTACTCTTCATGGAAATGTTGTAAGATGTATTATTTTCTTGCATATATTTCTTTTTGGCCATTGATATAGCTTTTTGAAAAGCGATCTGAGTACAGATATCTTGCTCAGTCGTTGGGGTTTGAATGGTAATTTAATGTTTTGAATATAATAGCAGGTATTTAGATTAGATATGAATTTTAGTATTGTTTTCTCGCTCTATGTTGACGGCTGAATTGAGTTTTGCAAAAAATCCTTGATTATTAGATCATCGGGCGTTCGGGGAAGTTCTCAGCTAAACTAGCCAACTCCAGATCTATGTTTTCTGAAGAGCCTAGTGTGAAATTGATCCCCGGCTTATCATAAGATATTATTTTTATGGGTGATGCATGAAGGGTTTCAAGCTTAGTACCTCCTCCAAAATTCAAAAAAAATTAACTTTTATGTGCTAAATCATCCGATATGGGTGTTGGGAGTCGTAGATCATCAGATCTAGGAGCGGAGTCGGACTCACACTCCCTAGATCTGATAGATCTGTAGTTAATTTTTAGTTTGCTGACTTGGGTTTTCGGGTTTTCGGATTTTTTGGGTCATTGTGTATATCGTTTGGGTGTTTTTTGTTGTATTGCAGCTACAGATCTGAAGCTGAAAGTTGTGTAGAGTCCAGATCTAGGACCCAGCGGGTAAGATCTGGATCTCTAGAAGTCCATCAGCATCATTTTTGCAGGAAATTATCCAGTATTTTGCAATCCAAGGGTTTGAATTTCTTTAAATCTGGAAAAAAAAATTAAGAGTTCCAAAATATTTTAAATCTGAAGAAAAATTTTTAGGGTTTTTCAAATAAATTTGAAGCATAAACATGACATTTTGATCAAGGATTTCTGGAAAATTTTGAGGGGTTTTTGGATCACCCATCTTGTGTTTCCTGGGATTTTCATTTTTTTCATTGCAGGAAAATTTCGAGATTTTGTCATTGCCTACGCAACATACCCTTTACGTCTTCCGCTCAAAACCCTTGTTGCCTAACCTCACTATCTATCCGCGCAACCTTTTCTAATCTGCAGCAGATCTGTTGAACAGACCTCTCTCGCCCTTCGCGTGTTTCCTTTCCTCATCAGTCCAGCTCCACGCAGCTGCTCATCGCCCAGCATTCTCCTCACTGTACATGCAACCCTTCCTGCAATCGTTGCAATCCTTATGCAGCTCCTCCACACTACCATAGCTTCGTCAACTCATCGCCCATTCCACGTTGCCATACCCATCGCTCTTGTGACCTACTCCATCGATTTGCAGTCTTGCATCTTTCCATCGTATCCGTAGCGATCTCTTACTGCCACAACCCTGTCCATTCTCCATCGATCGCCCAACCCACGTGTGGCTCCCTCGAACCTGCATTTAGCTCCCTCATATCTCCTTATGCTCTCCATACGCAGCCTTCCCCATTGATCTGTTGTGTATTCTTTCCTAACCCCTGCCATCGCTTCAGCAAATCCGCTGCTATCTATTGCTCCTCATCCCCTGCAAACAAGCCTCTATCTTCCACGCAGTTTTCTCCAGATTTCTCTCCATGCAACTCCCCTTCTACCAATGCTGCCAACCCTCCATTGAAACCATTATCCGTTGCGTGCCAAGCCTACATTCTCCTTACCTATCCATCTTGCGCCTTTCTTCGTTGTCGTCAACTCACCTACACACAATAAACATAAATTTCACTATTTTTTTTAATATCTACAGGTAAGTTAGGGTTAGTGTATGCATAGTTTTGTTTAGTTTGATCTTTCAACTTAATTTAGTCATTTTTCAAATTCGATTTTTTGTTTTTTGGTCATTGGTTTGGGTTCATTTTAATAAAAACATAAAAAAGAAATTGGTTTTATCTTATTTCTTTTTCCTTTTTATTTCACTTAGTTTTATTTCACTTTGTTTTATTTTGATTTTGATTTTAAATTTAAAAGATCATAAAAACTAAACAAACAAACAAAAATCTTAAAAGTTAAAAAATCCTAAACATTAAAAATTTGAAAAAAAATTAAAAATCAAAAACTTTATAAAATCAAAAAAAAAAAAAAAAAAAAAAATCTAAAAGCATTTAAAAAATCTTTAAAAAAAATTCTAAAAATTCTAAAAATTTTAAATTTTGTGATTAAGGATTTAAATTAAGGGGTTTTTCACTTAAAAATTTAAAAATTTTAATGTGGCCTATGGCCCATTAAAATTTCAATTTTTTGACCCATTGATTAATTTTAAGATTCCTTGGTGTTTCTGATGTTAAACGCTAAATTCTCAAGAATAGTCTAGTGCAATACATCATATTGGCTTTTGGAAAATATTGATTAATTCTTGGTCATTAACAATAATCATTTTAGATCTGGAATTCTTTGCATACCATAGTGTTATTGTCACTTTTTCATCACACAATGAAAATCATTCTGGATAACTTGTTTTGTTGACGGTTAATTCAAATATCAAAGCAATTGGTCTATAATTGTTTCTATCTTGTGGTCGTGTCTTGTCTACGTTGGCGTTTACCCTATCAATTTGATTTAATCATTTAGATTCATCAAGTTGTCCATCATTTAAATCTCCTAGAGCCCATGATCCACAGACTTTCTAATCTATTTATCTTAGGGACTACCCCCCCTTGACTTATCTATGAGAGAGTCTAAATAGAGTAAGGATTAAGAGTGAGCCCTTACTCTGAGCGTTGTCGTGCTACCTGGACACTTTGTGTGACAACAAGTACCATTAAAAAAAGATTAATTATTTTAATTAAGTCGTCTCTGTGGAATCTCCAAAAACGATTTCTGAATTTTGGAGAATACATGTATTCTAGCCTCTCCACAAAGTTTCGTGGCTAGAACACATCCGATGCTACATGTATGTGATGAGGCTCAACCATAAATTGACTCAACGTGTTCACAGTGAAGCATATGTTAGGACGGGAGATAACCAAGAAAATCAGGGCCCCCACAAGTTGTCTATATTCTGAAGGATTTGCCATTTCGGGCCTAGCAACATTTTCACATAGCTTCTTGAAGTTGAGTTCCATCGAAGTAGACACAAACTTGCAATCCACCTCCCACATCTCTCGAGCAGCTTCACAATGTATTTTCCTTGAGAAAGGAAAATCTCACCTGGCTTTTGCCAGACCTACAAGCCGAGGAATTAGTGCATCAACCCTAGGTCTTTCATCTTGAACTCGGAAGCCAACTCCCTCTTGCTTTGATAAATGAGAGGGTCTGCACCTGTCAGAAAGAGATCATCCACATAAAGGACTAGAGTGAGAGGCATGTCATTTTCAACCTTGAAATATAGGTTAAGGTCAACTTCGCTGCTTGTAAATCCTAGCTTCATAAGATAGTTATCAATCCTCTCAACCAAGCCCTGGGGGCTTGCTTCAACCCATAGAGAGATTTCTTCAATCTGCATACATGTGTCCTTCGACCTTGTACTTTGAACCCCTCAAGTTGTTCCACGTAGACTTCCTTCTTAAGCGAGCCATGCAAGAAAGCAGTCTTAACATCCATTTGGTGTAGGCTCCATCCTTTAGAGGCAAAAAGAGAAATAATCGAACAGATAGTGGTATATCGAGCAACTGGAGCAAATATTTCATCATAGTCCAACCCTTCCTTTTGAGAGAAGCCTCAAGCAATGAATTTGGCTTTGTATTTTTCAACAATCCCATCAGTGCCATGTTTGATTTTGTAAAGCCATTTAGAAGTGACCACAAACTTGTCCTTGGGTTTAGGAACCACACCCCAGACATCATTCTTCATGATGGATTTGTACTCCTCATTCATCGCATCCCTCCATGCTTGGTGATTCACGGCTTCTTTAAACATGCAAGGCTCAGATTGAAAATAGTACTCATAGCAGCAAAGTACCCTTGATACCTGTTTGGCTTCTTACTTTCACGAAATGTCTCGCTAAGAGCAATATATTTTTCAACATCTTTGAGAGTGTCTTTGAGCCACAGAGGTCTTTTGCTTAAGGAAGAGGGATCACCAGCAATGTTTTAAAACTCCGACTCTGACACTGACTCGGTCGAGGGTCGACTCCGACTGGGTATCAACTTAGCCGGCTCGATTTCAATGACTTGGTCGTTGTAAAAAATACATTAAATATTTAATTTTTTTATAAAAAAACATAATTTTAAAGATTTTCATTCATGTTTCCAAACACACAGCATTAGAATATAGATAGAAGACAACATATGATCAAAGCAGGCTCATGTATATATCCATTATATCAAAATGGCACCCAGTGCACTGTCCAATACATACATGATGATGATATAGAGACTTGAGATCAAAACAAAAACACATAACAAAAGATCCAAGATACTCTGATTATTAGAACACGGAAAATTCAAACCAAAAATTTGCACAGTAAGGATGAAATTGCTTTTTTTTTATTAAGCAGTGTCAATCTGTTCATCCACTTCAAGTGACTTTATTAACTTACCCTTAATCTCCATGTTCTATTTTGGATGTCTGGTTAATCCTTGAATTCTGTTTTGGAGGAAAAGGAGGATGCATATAGAAAAACATTTATGTGCATGGGACATAAACTGTGCCTATTGCATGATGCATCAAAGGAGTGGATGCCACATTATTCTATAAAACTTAGGCATTGCTGATGATATTTCATGGATCAAAACAACTATTGTAGAAGGTGTGGTGACAAGAAGGAGAAAATGAAAAAATTATTGGATTTATAATTATATTAATTTGTACTTCATCGAACGGAGAGATTCTTCTATTACTGTAATTATGTTTGTCTCTAAATTTCCTTTACGCTTAAAATTGACACCTTTGTGTCAATACTTTTCAAAAGAGGAGATGTGAAAGGTCGTGGTCCTTGTGAGGTCAGTGGAATTTGGTGATGTGCTATATGCAGCTAGTCAACTGACACTTCTGCAGCAAATATTGCAACTAACACTTTTGCCAACAAATATTGATGTCCAAGTTGTGTTTTAGAGCCTATACATTATGCAAGGTGAAACTCAGTTTTCTATGGGATTCAATTTCCGATTTTGTAGGCTCCTAGTCTCTCATTTGTGATTCAAATAGCCAATAATCAGAAAGTTCGTTTGCATGTTAAAATGTCACAGTGAATTCAGTTTTCGAAAGAACATTGAATCTTTTGACTGATGATACTTAAGTTATTCCAGGCAATCCATCCGTAGCCTGGGCCTCTTTTTCTAACCCGGCCGGGTTAATGCTGGCTCAGCCGAGCCGGCTCGATATCCAAGTCAATTTTTTTTGGCCTAGCTCGGACCAACTCAGTCGAGTCGGTTCCGAGCCGGCCAGTTTTGAAAACAGTGATCACCAGTAGGTGGATCAATGGGATCCATCAAACTTTCAACATCAGGTATAGGCTCATTGGACGAAGGTTCATCATGTTTTCCTGTAGCATCATCATTCTCTTTTCCTGGAATGGGGAGATCTCTGGCTTTCCCAAGAGCAGTATCTTCATCGAATGTAACATCATGGATTACTTCCACATCTCGTTGACCAGGCACATAGATTTTATATGCCTTTGAATTTTCACTGTACCCCACAAATGTTCCTTTCTTCCTACATGCACCCAACTTGTTTCTCTTTTCTTTAGGCACATCAAAATATACAGGACAACCAAATAAACATCAGGTTTATTACTAGTGAAAACTTCTTCAGGTGTCTTGAAATTCAATGCTTGATGTGGACACCTATTTTGAACATAAGCTTCTCCACATAAGAACTTCCGTAGACCTAGATCATGAAGGATGGCACGGGTGGCTTCCATGATCATTCGATTCTTTCTTTCAACAACTCCATTTTTCTCAGGAGTGTATGAAACGGTTGTTTCATTCTTAATACCAGTCTCTCTAAAAGATTCATTGAATTCATTTGATTCATATTTGGTTCCATTGTTGGTCCTCAATATTTGGATCTTCTTCCCTGTTTGATTCTCCACCAAGGCTTTGAAAACCATTTGAACACTTCATCCTTATTCTTCAAGAAATAGATCCATGTTTTGCAAGAGAATTCATCCACAAAGATAGCATAATATAAGTATCCTCCTAATGATGTTACGAGCAACATACCAAATAGGTCAGAATGGACTAGTTGAAGAATATCATAAGTTTGACTTTCGCTTAAGGGGAATGCTCCCCTTGTAAGCTTCCCAGCTACACAACCCTGACAAACACCTTCATGATTCATGTTGAAATCAGGTATACTTGTGACCATCTTCCTTACCCCAGGTAAGGCTTTATAATGAAGGTGGGCAAATCTTTGGTGCCATAATTCGGATTGAGGAGAAGTGTCACAAGACATGGCTCCCAAAGGACTTCCTCCAACTTGATAAAGACCATCAACCCTAAATCCAAGTGTAAATGCACATTTAGGGTTTCTTTGCCAAAGACGTACCTTTCCATCAATGAATGCTACCTTGAAACCTTTATCTTCCATCGCAGAAATAGATACCACGTTCTTCTTCAAATCAAGCACATACAATACTTCTTGTATATGAATGGTTTGACCTTGATTCAAGTGAAGAGTGATAGTACCTATTCCTTTCACGAGATAGGTGGCATTATCTCCAAGTATGATTTGCAATTTAGTCTTCTTTTCAACCAAATTTGGGAGGGCCTTTTTGTACCCATTGAAGTGCCTTAAGGCTCCACAATCAATCAACTAATGATCCAAGTATCTGGAGGAGAGGTAGTAGATAAAGTGGAAATAAGATAAAATTCATTTTGTTTTTTTTCAACATTACTTTCCTCATACCTCGAATTTCTTGAGCTTTTGAGAGGTCGACCATTTCCATATCGAGTAGCGGGAGCATTCCTCTTTCCTTTATTGATGAACTTGTTCCTTTGATTGCAATTGCCTTTGTAGTTGTTGTGGCTGTTGTTGTCATCGTCCCTTGGAGTATCCATCTTGTGAGGACACTCTCCGGCATAGTGGCCAAACATGTTGCAATTGTAACATCTTCATTTTCTTCCTTCTTTGAATCCCGGCTTAAATCCTTGACCTTGTTTCCTTGGACCAGCATTGTTCTTCCTCATAACATGAGCGGAGAAAGTAGTAGGATCATTTCCATTTGAGGGTTTATCTCTCTCCATCATCCTTGTTTCTTCTTGATTGCATCTAGCCAATAATTCATCAAAACCCGTAATGTTGTCATTGTTGAGGGTGTTGGTGTTCAACACATCCCACACTCTTGTAAGACTTCCAAGTATAATGAGAGTAAGCTCCCTGTCACCAACAATTTCTCCAATAGATAGAAGATCATTTTTTATTTCGGTAATCCTCATGAAGTAGGATTAATAGACTCTCCTCTATCCATCTTGATGTCTTTCAACTTGTTCTTGAGAAAGAGGATTTGATTTGCATTGTTTACTTTGAACATCCCAACAACCTTATCATACATCTCCTTAGATGTTTCCAAATCAGAAATATAGGCAACCAAATGCTTTTGAATGGAGTCTACGATATTTTTCTTAGCTTTGACCTCACCTTTCTTGTACATTGTTTTTGCAGCAGTGGGTGCATTTGAAGGAGGATCCACCATTCTTCCCTTTACATAGTCCATAGCATCATTCTCTTCCAAAGTCAAATCCAAAGTCATCTTCCATGCATGATAGTTGGATTTTTCCTTGAGCTTGTTCTCAGATTTGAAGTATGATGTAGTCATCATTAAAGCTAGACCAATATTCTTGTCCAACAACTTTCCTTAATGATTGCTTTTCTCACTCTTACTTGGTCTTTGTCTTCACTTGGGCTCTGAAACCATGTTAATCTTAATTAACAATGGTATGTTCTATGCTTATCACAATTTACTTCAATGTTCCTTAGAAGCCCAATAACAATTTCCAATAGCAATCACAATAATCACATTGATAGTAATAGTAGATAGAACATGAAACAAAATGCAAAAGAAAAGCCAAGACAAAAGGACACCAGATTTGGCGGATGCCAAGGAAAAACCCCAATGTGGGGAAAACCCTTCGATCAATTCTTCTTATGATTATATCAAAAGTTCAGCAAAGAGAGAGAGTAAAAAAGTCAAATTAACTTGCCCAATTCAAAGTCAAAACAAGCCTGTAAATTTCTGCAGTCAAACTTCAACCCTAACCAGAAAGTCAATGTTGGTCAAAACAAAAGCAAATCATACTCAAAGCAACTCGGTCTTCCACAGTCAAATTCGGTTGGATCACGAGATCAAAGTCAGCCCAAAACAAACTAGGTCAAAGGAGAGAGAAAATTGTTGTAACTTTTCTGCTATCAAACTGTCTAGAATTCCTTGATTTATGTGCCTAGAAATACGGACTAAAAAGATCGAACTTCTGACCCAAAAATGCAGTCAAAATTGGTCAACAAGCCCTCGATCAACGTTGGTCAAACTTGTCATAGAACTCTGAAATTTCAATGTGCAATTTTGCCCTGAAAACTCGTGCTCCTTGCCACACTTGTGAGAGAGAGAAGTTGCCCAATAGCTGTACGAACCAGCCAGATGAAGAGAGAAGAATGTGTGAGTGATGATAATGACAAATGATGTGTGAGTGATGATAATGACAAATGATGGTCGACCTGAACAATTTGCACATGTGACGGCATAAATTCAAAATCACACTTTCGCTTGTCCAAATAAGATGATCTTTATATCAATCTTGGTCCTCTCGAAAAGAGGAATCTAATGAAATCATCATCTCCATCAAATGAGTTGTCCCAAGGTGGAATTTGGCCCTAGTTGTCAGTTTTCACAAGAAGGCAGTGAAAATTGTGAAATTGGAAAACAGGATTGTTACCGCTCAATTTAGCAGGGATTCTGGGAGGGGTTCCTAAGGGACTTCTTCTAGATCAAGTGGCAACAATGGGAAAAGGACCTAGAGAAGGAAAAATGTGAAATAGGGCTCGTAATGTGCGGAAGGGAGTGAAAATTGTGAAATTGGAAAACAGGATTGTTACTGCTCAATTTAGTAGGGGTCCTAGGAGGGGTTCCAAAGGGACTTCTACTAGGTCAAGTGGCAACAATGGGACAAGGACCCACTGTGTTAAATTTGCCAACTAGGGCCAAACTCCACCTTGGACAACTCAAATGATGGAGATGATATTTTTGTTGGATTCCTCTTTCCGAGAGGTGTAGGATTGATCTAAATATTATCTCATTCCGACATGTATAAATGGAATTATGAAAATATTTCTTCTATGGACAAATTATGAAGGTCGACCAATAATCTAATGTAGGCTCAAAAAGCCCAAAAGTCACGTATCTTCACCCTCAACATTGCATATAAATAGAAGGAGCATCTACCTCATTTGGACATTCATCATCTCACAGATATCTCTCTCTCTCTTCATCTGATTGGGTCGTACGAATTTCAGGCAACATTCTTCTCCTCCACGTGTGAAGGGTTGACTGTGTTTTCTGTTTTCCTGAATTGACCAAGTTGCAACGAGTTTTACCAGAGTTAACCGGACAGCTTTTGACCTTGTTTAACTGTGTTTTTCTTGGGAGGATTTTTGTTTGGGCAGGCCGCATTCTTTGGCACAGAATGACCAGCATTGACCGCATGTTTGACTGTGCGTCGACCAAGTTTGATTGATTTCATCAAGACTGTTATGGGCTGATTTAAACTGTTTTTGGAGGCCATAATTGACTGGGTTTGACCGAGCTGATTTGGAGGAGTAATTATGTGGATTTGACCAATGTTGACTTTCTGGTTAGGGCATCCTGTTGACTGCAGTTTGACTGGACAGATTTGACTGCGTTTGGGCAACTGAATTTTGTATATTGTACTCTCTCTGCTGAACTTTTGAAGAATAATAAGAAGATTTGATCAAAGTGTTTTCCCCGCATTGGGGTTTTTCCCTAGCATCTGCCAAACACTGTGTCCTCTTGTCTTGGCTTGACTTTTGTTTATTACTTATGTTTTATCTACATTTACTATCATGTTAATGTGATTGCTAATCTGGAAATTGATATTGGGCTAATAAGAAAAATTGAAGTAAATAGCTCTTAAGCATAGAACATACCATTGTTATCTAAAATTAACATGGTATCAGAGCTGAGGTGAAGACAAAGCCCAAGCAAGAGTGAAAAGAGCAATCACTGAGATTTGTTGGACAAGGACAAGATTCAATGGCCTCCGCATCTTACTTTAAACCATATGACAAGCTCAATGATAAGTCTAATTATCATGCATGGAAGATGTCTCTTGATTTGACTCTCAAAGAGCAGGATGTTGTGGACTATGTGCAGGGAAAGATTACTGAACTGGCTGCCGCTAAGACAACGTACAAGAAAGGTGAAGTCAAAGCTAAGAAGATCATCAAGGATTCTACTAATAAGCATTTAGTTGCATACATCTATGATTTGAACACATCTAAGGAGGTGTATGACAAGTTGGTTGGTATGTTCAAAGTTAGCAATCCAAACCAAGTCCTCTTTCTCAAAAACAAGTAGAAGGACATAAAGAAAGGAAGAGGTGAAGATATCCAATCCTACTTCATGAGGATTACCGAGATCAAAAATGATCTACTTTCAATTGGAGAAGTTATTGCTGACAGGGAGCTCACTCTCATTGCCCTTGAAGGTCTCCCTTGTGAATGGCATGTGTTCAACACTACTATCCTCAACAATGACAGGATTCCAAGTTTTGATGAATTGTTGACTAGATGTACTCAAGAAGAGACAAGGATGATGGAGAGCGACATGCCTTCAAATAGAAATGATCCTACTGCATTCTCCGCTAATGCTAAAAAGAAGAACAATGCGGGTTCAAAGAAGCAATGTCAAGGAAGACTGGGATTCAAAGATGGAAGAAAGGGTAGATGTTTTATTTGTAACAGGTTTGGCCACTATGCCAGGGAGTGTCCTAATAGAAGGGATACACCTCGGGATGATGACAACAACTACCACAACAATTTCCGGGGCAACAACAATCAAAGGAATGGCAAGTTCAACAACAAAGGAAAAAGGAATGCTCCCGCTACTCAACATGGAAATAGTCAACCTCCCAAAAGATTAAGAAACTCCAGGTATGATGAATCTAATGTTGTAGATAACAAGCAAATAGAATTTTATTTTATATCTGCCCTCTCTACTGCCTCCCCTCCAGATACCTTGGGAAATTGATTGATTGATAGTGGTGTCTCAAGGCACTTCACTAGGTATAAGGAAGTTCTTTCAAATCTAACAGAAAATGATACATATTTGGAAATCATTCTTGGAGACAATGCCACATATCCCGTGAAAGGAGTTGGGAATGTTACTCTTCAATTAAATCAAGTTAGCACCATTCATCTACAAGAAGTACTATATGTACCTAATTTAAAGAAGAACCCGGTATCCATCTTGGCAATGGAAGACAAAGGATTCAAGGTGGCATTCATTGATAGAAAGGTACATGTTTGGAAAAGAAATTTCAAAGAAGCATTTATTCTTGGATTCAGGGTTGATAGCCTATATCAAGTTGGAGGGAGTCCATTGGGAACTATGTCTTGCGACACATCTCTTCCATCTGAATTATGGCATTAGAGGTTTGCTCATCTTCATTATAAGGCTCTACCCGATGCAAGGAAGATGGTGACATGTGTGCCTAAATTTAAAGTAGAACATGAAGGCATTTGCCAGGGATGTGCCGAAGGAAAACATACAAGGGGATCATTCCCCTCAAGTGATACCAAGACTACCGACATTTTGCAATTGGTTCATTCTGATCTATCTAGTATGCTGCCCATGACATCTTTCGGAGGATAACTATATTATGTTATCTTTGTGGATGACTTCTCTCACAAAACTTGGATTTATTTCTTGAAGAAAAAGGATTAAGTGTTCACATGGTTCCATTCTTTCAAACTCATGGTAGAAAATCAAACAGGGAAGAAGATCAAAATATTGAGGACAATAATGGAACCGAATATGAATCAAATGAGTTCAATGACTATTGTAGAGATGTTGGCATTAAGAGGGAGACTACTACTGCATATACTCCTTAGCAAATGGCGTTGCTGAAAGGAAGAATCGTTCTATTATAGAAGCCACTTATGCCATGCTACATGATCAAAGCCTTCCAAAGTTCCTATGGGGAGAAGTTGCCAACACTATCGTGTACGTTCAAAATAGATGCCCTCATCAAGCGTTGGACTCCAAAAATCCCGAAGAAGTTTTCACCGATAAGAAACCTAATGTTTCTCATTTTAGAATATTTGGTAGCCCCGTGTATTTTCATGTGCCGAAAGAAAAGAAAAGCAAATTAGATGCATCTGGGAAGAAAGGAACATTTGTGGGCTACTGTGAAACTTCTAAGGCATATAGAATCTGTGTCTGGTCAAAGAGAAGTCGAGATAAGTCATGATGTCACCTTTGATGAAGATGTTGCCCTTGGGAAGATTAGGAACCTTCCTATTCCAAGGAAGGACAAAGAAGTAGATACAAGAAACTAGGGAGAACCGCAAGATGAGTCGATGCTCGGTGTTGAAGGACCAATGGATCCCATTGATCCACCTCCTCATGAGCCCTCCTCCTCAAAAAGGAGACCCTAATGGCTTAGAAGATGCCGAGAGATATATTGCATCAAGGGGGACATTTTGTGAAAGTAAGAAGCCGAATAGGTACCAAGAGTACTTAGCTACCATGAGCACCATTGTTCAAACTAAGCCTTGCACATTCGAAGAAGTTGTGAAGCACCGAGTTTGGAAGGATGCTATGAACGAAGAGTATGAGTCAATTATGAAGAATGATGTCTGGGATGTGGTCCCTAGACCCAAGGACAAATATGTTGTTACCTCTAAATGGCTCTACAAGATCAAGCATGGAGCTCATGGAAGTGCTAAAATGTTCAAGGCCAGGTTTGTTGGTCAAGACTTCTCTCAAAAGGAAGGTGTGGACTATGATGAGATATTTGCACCAGTTGCCCGATATACCACCATCCATTCGATCAATTCCCTTGCTGCCTCTCAAGGATGGAATTTACATCAAATGGATGTCAAGATTGCCTTCTTGCATGGTTCACTCAAGGAAGAAGTCTATGTAGAACAACCCGATGGGTTCAAAGTTCAAGATCGAAAGACACATGTATGCAAGTTGAAGAAAGCCCTCTATGGATTGAAGCAAGCTCCCCAGGCTTGGTATGAGAGGATCGGCAGCGATCTAATGAAGTTGGGTTTTACAAGAAGTGAAGTTGATCTGAACCTTTACTTTAAGGTTGAAAATGGTAGACCTCTCATCTTGGTACTTTATGTGGACAATCTCTTTCTGACTGGTGCAGACCCTCTCATTCATCAATGCAAGAGGGCGCTGGCTTCTGAATTCAAAATGAAGGACCTAGGACTAATGCATTATTTCCTAGGGTTGGAGGTCTGGCAAAAGCCAAGTGAGATTTTCCTTTCTCAAGGAAAATACATTGTGAAGCTACTTGAAAGATTTGGGATGGTGGATTGTAAGTCTGTGACTACTCCAATGGAACTTAACTTCAAGAAGTTATGTGGAAGATTTGTTGGGCGCGATTTGGGAAATCCTTCTGAGTATCGTCAACTCGTGGGGGCCCTGATCTTCTTGGTGAACTCTCATCTGGACATATGCTTTGCAATAAATACGTTGAGTCAATTTATGGTCGAGCCTCATCACATACATTAGATTGCTGCCAAGAATCTTCTGAGATATCTGCGGGGCACAATCACCTATGGACTAAGATACACTATCGAGAATGTGAGGCTCCATGGTTATTCTGATGTTGACTAAGCTGGCAGTGTGGTGGATCGTAAGAGCATATCGGGATGTTGCTTCTCACTAGGTTCTACTTCGATATCCTGGATGAGCAGGAAGCAGAAATCGGTTGCTTTGAGCACTGTCGTGGCCGAATATATTGCTGCTAGTATGGCTTCTTGTGAAGTTGTTTGGTTGAGGAAGCTCTTTAGTGAGTTGTTTGGACATGTGCTGGATACCACCATGATCTTCTGCGAAAACCAAAGTGGAATTCGTTTTTCTGAGAATCATGTGTTCCATGACCTTTCCAAGCATATTGATATCAGGTACCACTTTATCCGAGATATGGTAAAACAAGGAGCAATAAGGCTCCATCACAATGGGACTGATGATCAGGTCGCAGATATTCTTACGAATCCCCTAGGGAAGGTCAAATTCTTAACCTTCCGTGAATGACTCAGAGTTGTGGAGAGACCCTCTTATGAGGGTCCCATTTGAGTTGGATATGGAGCTCTAGGAGCTCCGAGGGCTTGGGGTACTTCTTGGAGTGATGAGCAACCATAGGGTGAGAGGTTCACCTTCCCCTAGTGGTGCGCTGTGTACAAGGTGAGTGGTTCACCTTCCCCTGTGATACCCCATGATGGTTGATATATGCATAGGATGAGTGGTTCACCTTCTCCTATGGCATATGAGCAAGATGAGTGGTCCACCTTCTCCTATCGATACATCCTACCCATGTAGTCTGGGACTCATGGGAAGTACCTCTCATCTGGCCAATGAGTAGGGAAATGAGGATAGGGACCATAGTATTACCGATGGATGCATCATGTACTACCGTACTCCCTATACTAGGATGTCTGATATTTGATTTGGGATCAATGGAGACTGACTTCGGGTCAGTGGAGAGTGGTATGATACACTCTTGATCATTTCTTCTTCATTATTTCTTCATAGTTCAACAAAGCAGAGCAGAGTAGGGATGGCAGCGATGGTATAGATTGATAGATGGTTTGGCAGGTGGAGTTCTCCCTAGTTGAGAGGGAGTGTTAAATTTGGCAACTAGGGCCAAACTCCACCTTGGACAGCTCATATGATGGAGATGATATTTTTGTTGGATTCCTCTTTCAGAGAGGTGTAGGATTGATCTAAAGATCATCTCATTCTAACATGTATAAATGGAATTATGAATTTATTTCTTCTATGGACAAATTGTGAAGGTCAGCCAACAATCTAATGTAGGCTCAAGAAGCCCAGATGTCACGTCTCTTCACCCTCAATGTTGCATATAAATAGAAGGAGCATCTACCTCATTTGGACATTCATCATCTCACACATATCTCTCTCTCCTCATCTGATTGGGTCGTACAAATTTCAGGCAGCCTTCTTCTCCTTCACACATGCGAAGGGTTGACTGTATTTTCTGTTTTCCTGTGTTGACCAAGTTGCAACAAGTTTGAACAGCGTTGACCGCAGGTTTTACTGTGTTGACCAAATTTGACCGATTTTTTCACGACTATTTTGGGCTGATTTGGATTGTTTTTGGAAGTCGAATTGACTGGGTTTGACCAAGCTAATTTGGAGGAGTAATTATATTGATTTGACTAGCGTTCACTTTCTAGTTAGGTCATCCTGTTGACTACAGTTTGACTTGTTGAAGAAACTGTAACTAGGTTCGGCCTTCATAATGACACAAGCCAATACAAATGATGTAAATTGTATCTAGCAAAGTATTTTGTAAATTTGAATCATGGGTTTCATGATCAAAAATGTATTTGTCTTTGTAGCTCTCATTATGAGCTCTAGGTAATGGGTTGTGTCATTAATGTTTACACTTGAAATGTACAAGTATGACTCCAAGATCAAGGGCAGAATCATGTGCCAAAAACTCCCTCAAAGACAAGATCAAAAGAGCTACTAAATGATCCCTTCAAAAGAATGCAAAAGAAATAATATATTTTCGACATATATATTATATTTATAATAGATGATCATGTCGGCTTCAATTCAGCTAAGGAACAGGTCATGTCGGCTTGATAGGAAGGCATTATACACTATAAATAGGCCTCCCCTCATTCCAATTCAAACACACAACTTGACTTGGGTTCATCTCCTATATCACGAAGTCTATTGGGTCTCATTCCAAGCGAAGAATTATGTCCAAGAGAGCGAGGAAACGCTCTCGCAATAGAAGTATGTTCATGACCGCAGAGAAGCTCTTCCATAGCTGCAAAAATCTGCCACACGTGTGAAGTTAGAGCATCGTTCAATCTGCCCCCATCACCAAAGAAACATCTCAGTTTTGGGTCTATTTTGGAGGCAGATTTATGCAAGGAAGTCTCGCTGGTAGAGAAAAGGTTTAGGAGGGCTAGGAGAGCCCCAAACCCTCCACACATGCGAAGGTGTTTTTCATAACTAGGACTGGGTTGCAGCACATGAAGTCCTCATGATTAGGGCTAATGTGAAGTCTAAAGGATTCGGTTGGATGCCTAGAAGAAGGCTACTAGCCTAGTGAAGGAAGGAGAAGACTTCTAGGCCAAGAGATCACTCACACGTGGGAAGAAAGGTATTAGTTTCAGACCTACAGTCAGGGTTTCTGAGCAGTCATCTCAAGAAGGCAGATCATCTTCTTTGAGGGCAGCGTTAAGAAGATCAACTACGCTAGTGAATTATCTTGAGGAAGGGAAAGCTTGGAAGAGGAAGAGAAGAGAGAAGGTAGCCAAATCATCCATGTGTAGTAGCAGATCTGATCCATATTGCAGCGAGTGATGAGGACAGCAGTAAGAAGGGATTCTAGCCATGATCTTAGAGTCACTTGGTCTCAAGGGTCTTTGTATTGGTCTTGGAAATTTTGTCAAGAGAAGAAACTATAACAAGAATTACCGTGGGTTTTCCTCTCAGGTTTGGAGAGGTTTTGCCCTGGTTGCTGCCTATATCTTGTGTTATTGTTCTTTTGTTTATTATGCATGGTAGCTGGTTGATGAAGTTAATAATCACTAACATATAAAAGTTCATGGTTTTGAATTATTTAAAGCTTGAAATTACTTCACAAGCAGTTATCATAATAGAGAAATCATTAACATCTCAAGCCCTTAGACTTCCCAACATGACTGGACAGATTTGACTACGTTTGGGCAAGTGATTTTGTATATTGTACTCTCTCTCTGCTGAACTTTTGAAGAATAATAAGAAGATTTGATCAAAGGGTTTTCCCCGCATTGAGGTTTTTCCCTGGCATCCGCCAAATATTGTGTCCTCTTGTCTTGGCTTGTCTTCTATTTATTACTTATGCTCTATATGCATTTACTATCATGTTAATGTGATTGCTAATATGGAAATTGATATTGGGCTGATAAGAAAAATTGAAGTAAATTGCTCTTAAGTATAGAACATACCATTGTTATCTAAAATTAACACACTGTCACCTCAGTCGATATCCCCTACTCTTTATGAACTTTCACCAATGGGAGGAGTCTCGATATGAGGGAAATCACTAATGAATGATAAGTCAATGATAGAATAGGTAGTGATTTCTAGAGCCCATTCACAAGAGAGACTTAAATGATAGGGTTTTCTTGCTTCAGAAGCAAGGTGCAGGCCTCTCCAAGAAAGGCTCAAAGGAGGTCTAGACCTAGGATTAGAGATATTTCTTGATAAGGGATGTCCTAGACCTAAGATTCCTAAAGGAAGAAGGTTTCTAAGTGGCTTTGTGAGATAAGGGATGATGAAGATACGGGACGACAAAGAATCCTAAGAGGACCCAAGCAAAACCTAGGGTTTAGGATTAAACTTCAAACTAAAGATCTAGGTCAAACAAGGGGAAGGAGGAAAGTCAAATGAATGATTAACTTCCTTTGAGTTTTTGGGCAAGTAGACTATCTAAGATGCCACTAACCAAGGACACTAAGGGACAAAAATGGAGTTGGGGCTAGGGCCTAGGATATCTCGAGATCTAGCCATGGGATTTCTTTGAAATTTTGAGAACACCTAGAGAAAACCCTAGCGCAATAGTGGACCAACTCACACTTGAAAAGGAGCTCCCTAATGCAATTCACACTAGGACCTAGAGGGTACAAAGGTTAGGGCAAGAAAAGGGAAAGAAAGGTTTAATTTGATAACCAAGACAAAGGATCAATGCCTAGCCTATTAGGAGAATGGAGTCAAGAATGGAATTTGATTTTGAGATTTTTGCCTCATCAAGGAGCCTTACTGGAACTTCACATGCCCTAGAGAAGCAGCTACAAAGTTTCAACAAGGATTCATACTTCGTTGTTCAAATTAAATGGAGTTTCAAGGTTGAACCACCTAAGTTAACCCCTAGGAACATTCACTCTCATTGCCAAATGAATAACGCATGCAATAGATCAAGATTACCAAGTGACTAAAGATTTCCGCATAAATTTAGAGCACAAGTAACATCAAGACGCAATATTCCATACATTAGATATATAATCAGAATTTTTGCATAAAAGAGAAACTTACATGACAACAAAAGTACATACATCCATCATATTTGCAAGAGAGAAGCTCCAAGATAGAGTATCAACAATCCAAACATCAAAATGCATTAAAAATCCCCCAATTCGTCCATCAATAGGTGGTGCGAAATTCTCAAGAAGAGAAAGATATCAATGCCAGTGATGATGAGGAATGAAATGAACCTCTCATCAATATGTATGATCCTCTAAGGGATTCGACTTGCCTAATTAAGCCAAATGATGACCTTAATAATAAAATAATGTACAAATAACAACCCTTTGGTGACAAGCCCACCAAAAAGCTCCATAATGTTGAAATTTGGTACCGGAGGACAAGTGGTTCTCTAAGGCTTTGATCTTTGGCCTAGGGAAAAGTGTCCAAAAGAATTTAATTTTTCTCCTACAGTGACTTTATAATTTTTATAAAGTCAAATATAATTTAAAAGTGACTTTAAGTGATAAAGTTACTAAAGTCTAATTTTAAAGTGACTTTAAAAAAGTCAATGTAAAATTAGAAAGGAAAAGTGACTTTGGAAATAAATGACTAAGTGGGTCTTTATTAAAGTGGGGTGAATTAAAAAATAGAAAGTGAGATTTAAATGAGCATTTAATCTCAGCCTTAGATCTCAATCTATTTCAGCCATTGGATTTTGGATTTAGGGGTTCCCCAAAAGTCACTTAGGGTTAGATTAAAGGAGGAAAAGGTCATTCATTCTTTCATGAGCAGATTGAAAGAAGGAGAGCAAGAGAGCAAGGGAGATTTCTGGACAGGGAGGAGAAAGAGGCAGCAGCTTGGCACACATTCCAAGGCAGCATTTTAGCAAATCCATACAGTTGAGTTAGCACACAATGAAAGGCAGATATTGGGCACGATTTTCTAGAAATCCGTATAGCAAGTGCACAGAAATCGAAGAGCAGAAATCCGTACAGCAAGTGGTTGTACCTTGGCATGCATTTCTAGGTAGAACTGTACAGTTGTACTACTGTTTTTCTGCACAAAAATCGAGGAAATCCGTACAGCATATTTATGGCAGCTTGCACGCATTTCTAGGCAGTCTGTACAGCAGCATTTAAGGCTGAAATTTGGGCACAAAAATCGAGGAGGCCGTACAACATTTATTTCTGTTCTATTTTGTTGTTTTCAAGTTTTTGCAGTTGGTTGTGAGGCACGAAAAACGAGATAAGTTGTAAAATTTTGCTTGTTGATTTTTTGCTGAATATTTCTCACTGTAAAAAGCATTTTCCAAAAATAAGGAGCTTTCGAACTGGTTTTCCCCAAGAATTGTAGGGAGTTTTTCCAGGGTCACCTTGACCAAAAATCATTGTGTTTAAATGTGTTGAATGGCTGTTTGAATGTGCTGATTTTTTTTATTTCCACATTTTCCAGCATTCTGTAATATTTCTAGAATTTGTGTTTTCAGCAAAATTTATTTTTCAATTGTTGAATGTATGGATATGAGAAAGGGCATTTAACTATTTTGGAAAAATAAGGTGAAACTGAAAACCGGGGTGGGAAATGAGAAATTTTTACATGGTATCAGAGCTTGAGTGCTGAAGTACAGTTTGGGACAACAAGGAGGAAAATTACAGCCTGCTGATTTTTCACAAACAGTTTTATCTTTATTACAGCAGTGCTATTTTTCAGTTTTAGGACAGCAGGATGTCATTGGGATTAAGGGTGGAGGATAGGTTGGATGGGCATAACAATTACAGTGTTTGGAAGGAGAGAATGCAGAGTATCTTTGAGGAGGCAGAAGTCTAGGACATCATGGTGCATACCATACAGAACCCTGTTGTTGTGCCTATTGATGCTACTCAGTTGGCTGATTATAATAAAAAGAACAACAAGGGTAAAAGACTGATTCTAGACGAAGTCAAAGATCATTGCATTCCTCATGTGAAAGGGAAGAGAAATGCCCATGAGATGTGGACAGCATTGTTCAATCTCTACCAGAGTATCAATGAGAACAGGAAAATGGTCCTGAAGGAGAAGCTGAAGACCATTAAGATGGGTAATGATAGTGCAGCTCGATATCTCACAAAGATTACTAATGTGAGAGATGAGTTGGCAACAATTGGAGAGATCATTCCACCCACTGAGTTGGTGCGGATTGCAATGAATGGCCTCCCCCGTTCATGGATGAACTTTGCTGATGGGGTTTGTGCACATAAGACCCTTCCCACATGGGAGAGGTTTTGGGATGATTGCATTCAGACAAAGATCAGGAAAGGTCAGCTTGGGGCAGCCAAGCCAGTTGAGCAGAATGAGGATGTAGTATTGTTGGCAGAAGGCAAGAAAGGCAAAGGGAAGAAGCAGGCGTCCACAAGCAATGGTGGGGGCAAAAGCAAAGGTAAAGGTAAACAGGGCAACACACAGAGAGACTATTCCAAGGTGAAGTGTTGGAATCAATGTTGCACGAAGCGGGAGCGAAGCGGAAGCGCGGAGCGCGGAAGCGTCATTTTCCAAAAATCTAGGAGGCGAAGCGTCCGCGGAAGCGTCTGCTATATATATATATATTT
>APFE031430503.1:0-18270 GCA_000404065.3 Pinus taeda | reverse complement strand
CTTTTCCCTCGATTAGCGGAGCATCTTCGGGTATCTAGTATGTGGACAGTGGGGCTTCACGTCACATGACAGGAGTCCATGAGTACTTCTCAGAGCTTTCAGAGAGTTGCACTGATATGGAGGTAGTACTCGGTGATGACAGAGTTGTTAGAGCAGTCGGTGTGGGGACACTGACATTTCAGATGGAGTCCAAACCTCCCTTGAAGCTGTCAAATGTTCTTTATGTACCAAGGATGAGGAAGAACCTCATATCCGTCTTAGCTTTGGAGGACAGAGGATATGAGGTACTGTTCAGGGGAGGACAGGTGTTGATGTATCCCAAGGACACTCCAGCTGATTCAGCTAGAGTGATAGGTGTACGCCATCCAAAGGTGTACAAGTTTGCATTCCAACCCCTTTTGGCATTGAGCAGTAGTACCGACAGCAGAGCTAGCAATTCTGAGCTGTGTGAGATTTAGCACCGCAGGATGGGGCATATGTATCATGGAGCCTTGAGGACCTTGCGGGAGATCACTACAGGTGTGCCAAATTTCAATATTGATCACTTTGATACTTGCAGAGGATGTGCAATGGGCAAGTTTGCCAAATCCCCTTTTCCTAGCAATGACAACAGAACGACTGGGATACTTGATTTGATTCATTCCGATGTGAGCGGTCGGATGTCTCATGTTTCCTTGAGTGGATATGAGTACTATGTTTTATTCATTGATGATCACTTCAGGAGGACCTGAATTTATTTCTTGAAGACCAAGAGTAAGGTCTTCAAGCGATTTCAAGAGTTTAGAGCTCTTGTGGAGACACAGACAGGTTGGAAGATCAAGTCCCTGAGGTTGGACAATGGGGGAGAGTACACCCTTGGAGAGTTTGTTGACTATTGTGCGGAGGCAGGCATTAGGAGGGAGTTCATTGTTTCTTACAACCCCCAGCAGAACGGGGTTGCGGAGAGGAAGAACAGATCCATCGTAGGGGCTGCCAAAGCCATGTTACATGATCAGGGGTTGCCATTGTTTTTGTGGGCAGAGGCCTGCAACACAGTTGTTTATTTGCAGAACAGGAGTCCGCATCGTGCCTTGGGGCACATGACTCCGAAGGAGGCTTTTTCTGGGAAGAAGCCTGATATTGGTCATCTTCGTATCTTTGGGTGCATTACATACTCCTACATACCCAAGGAGAAGAGGACCAAACTAAAGCCCACCGCAGAGAAGGGTATCTTTGTCGGCTACAATGAGACCTCAAAGGCCTTTCGGATTTACATTCCTACACAGAGGAAAGTTGTTGTCAGGTGGGATGTGAAGTTCGAGGAGGACAGGGCCTTTAGGAGGTCACGGGAGTTAGAGTATCTAGATCAGCCAGACCCTCAGCAGCAGTTGAGTCAGTCGCAGCGATCCAATGGGCAGGGATCAGGAGGATCCAGAGGTACATCTATGACGATGCCAAGTCCGTCAGTGAGCAGTGGCTCACTGAGCCAGAGGGGTGGTGCTCCGAGCAGGTCACAGAGCAGTTCACTAGGGAGTCCACTGATGGACAGTTCACACGGTACCTCAGCTTCTACAGGTTCAGGTGCAGGCAGGAGGACAGCAGACAGACAGTCAGGAGTTCAGGCTACTGATGGTGATGAGGAGGAGGAGTTTCATTCTCCTATGGGAGAAGCATGCTCAGGGAAGAGGAAGGCCAAGTGGCTTCAGGACACCTTGAGAGATGCCACATCTGTTGCTGAGCCGAAGAGGCCGGTCAGAGAGAGTAGACCACCTGAGAGATTTTGTAGCTATATGGCGATGGTTACAAGCATCCTTGACTCTGAGCCTTCTAGCTATGAGGAGGTAGCTAGCCAGCAGGTCTGGAGAGAGGCCATGCAGGAGGAGTATTCTTCTATCATGAAGAATGATGTTTGGGAGGTGGTGCCGAGGCCTGAAGGCAAATCCGTGGTTACTTCCAGATGGCTTTACAAGGTAAAGCATGCTGCAGATGGCAGCATTGAGAAATTCAAAGCGAGGTTTGTGGCTAGAGGGTTCTCCCAGGTAGAGGGAGTTGATTATGAGGAGACCTTCGCTCCCGTGGCTCGATATACTTCGATTCGCTCTATTATATCGATAGCAGCAGAGATGGGGTGGAAGATCCACCAAATGGATGTGAAGACCGCATTTCTCAATGGCTTCATACAGGAGGAGGTGTACATTGAGCAGCCATAGGGCTTTGAGGTGCATGGGAAGGAGTCCCATGTGTGCAGATTGAAGAAGGCCCTTTATGGCCTGAAGCAAGCTCCCAGAGCTTGGTACTCCAAGATAGACACTTATTTGCAGGGGATGGGTTTCACAAAGAGTGAGGAAGATCTGAACCTTTAATTTATTGTGATAGGTGAGAAGCCTCTCATTCTGGTGCTGTATCTGGATGACTTGGTCATTACAGGTGCAGAGAGACTCATAGAGCACTGCAAGAGAGATCTTGCGACGGAGTTTGAGATGAAGGACATTGGCTTGATGCATTACTTTTTGGGTTTGGAGGTGTGGCAGGAGGAGGGGCATTTCTTCCTGGGGCAGGGGAAGTATATTATGGACATGCTTAGCAGATTCGACATGGAGGATTGTAGACCCATGTCGACACCGATGATCACCAACTGGAAGAAGCTTCATGCTTCAGATTCCGAGTTGGTGGATCCTACATTGTACAGGCAGCTGATTGGTTCCTTGATGTATTTGGTCAACACTAGACCAGATATCTGTTTTGCAGTCAACACGATGATTCAGTTTATGTGTGAGCCTAGGAAGGTTCACTGGGTGGCTGCAAAACACATTTTGTGGTACTTGCAGGGGACAGTGGATTATGGTTTGGACTACAGGCAGGGAGATGGAGTGAGATTGGTAGGATTCACTGATTCTGATTGGGCAGGTTGTGCTTCTGATAGGAAGAGCACTTCAGGGTGCTATTTTGGGTTGGGTTCAGCAGTAGTATCATGGTTCAGCCGGAAACAGTGGTCAGTAGCACTAAGTTCAACAGAAGCAGAGTATATGGCAGCCAGTCTAGCTAGTTGTGAGGCCATCTGGCTTTGCAAGATGTTGTTTGGCTTATTTGGTCAGCCGTTGAGACCTTCAGTGATCTACTGTGATAATCAGAGTTACATTAAACTCACGGAGAATCCAATATTTCATGATAGGTCAAAACATATCGGAATCAGATATCATTTCATCAGAGACTATGTTCAGAAGGGAGCTGTGAAGCTTGAGTATATTTCCACTGATGAGCAGGTAGCAGACATTCTTACCAAAGCCTTACCACGGGGCCAGCATGTTTACTTCAGAGACAAGATGGGTGTGGTGAGGAACACCTTCCTCGGTAAGAGGGAGTGTTGAAATTTGGTACCGGAGGACAGGTGGTTCCCTTAGGCTTTGATCTTTGGCCTAGGGAAAAGTGTCCAAAAGATTTTAATTTTTCTCCTAAAGTGGCTTTATAATTTTTATAAAGTTAAAATCTAATTTAAAAGTGACTTTAAGTGATAAAGTTACTAAAGTCTAATTTTAAAGTGACTTTAATAAAGTCAATGTAAAATTAGAAAGGAAAAATGACTTTGGAAATAAATGACTAAGTGGGTCTTTATTGAAGTGGGGTGAATTAAAAAATAGAAAGTGAGATTTAAATGAGCATTTAATCTCAGCCCTAGATCTCAATCTATTTCAGCCATTGGATTTAGGGGTTCCCCAAAAGTCACTTAGGGTTAGATTAAAGGAGGAAAATGAAGAAAAGGTCATTCATTCCTGCATGAGCAGATTGAAAGAAGGAGAGCAAGAGAGCAAGGGAGATTTTTGGACAGGGAGGAGAAAGAGGCAGCAGCTTGGCACACATTCCAAGGCAGCGTTTTAGCAAATCCATACAGCTGAGTTAGCACACAGTGAAAGGCAGATATTGGGCACGATTTTCTAGAAATCCGTACAGCAAGTGCACAGAAATCGAGGAGCAGAAATTCGTACAGCAAGTGGTTGTACCTTGGCACGCATTTCTAGGCAGAACCGTATAGCTGTACTGTTGTTTTTTCTGCACAGAAATCGAGGAAATCTGTACAGTGTATTTATGGCAACTTGCACGCATTTCTAGGCAGTGCGTACAGTAGCATTTAAGGCTGAAATTTGGGCACAAAAATCGAGGAGGCCGTACAGCATTTATTGTTGTTTTGTTTTGTTGTTTGCAAGTTTTTCCAGTTGGCTGTAAGGCACGGAAAACGAGATAAGTTGTAAAAGTTTGCTTGCTGATTTTTTGTTGAATATTTCTCATTGTAAAAAGCATTTTCCAGAAATAAGGAGCTTTCGAACTGGTTTTCCCCAAGAGTTGTAGGGGGTTTTTCCAGGGTCACCTTGACCAAAAATCACTGTGTTTAAATGTGTTGAATGGCTGTTTGTATGTGCTGTTTTTTTATTTCTATAATTTCCAGCATTCTGTAATATTTCCAGAATTTGTGTTTTCAGCAAAATTTATTTTTCAGTTGTTGAATGTATGGATATGGGAAAGGGCATTTAACTATTTTAGATAAATAAGGTGAAACTGAAAACCGGGGTGGGAAATGAGAAATTTTTACACATAATATGAAAAATAAGCCTCTCAAGAGGGTTGAAATGATAAACAACTAGCTAGGAGGGGTTGTGTTAATTTTCTTAGGGCTATATTGTTCTTTGCTTTAGATAATTACATTTCTTCATTTACATATTAAATTCACCCCACAACATCATAGCATTATTCAACAACATATGTAATTATATAGAAAGAACAATATCATCATCAATGTAGCGAAACATAAAAGAACAATAGAATAAAAGGATTCACGCATAGAGATGTCAAGATTAGTCAAAGACCAGCACAAAACCCCACAAGGGGGAAAACCATTTCAAATTCTTCTTCTTATTAGATTGTCATTGAATGTTTTAGCAAAGAGAGAGTACAGTGATCCAT
The DNA here is from genome assembly GCA_000404065.3 of Pinus taeda. Lineage (NCBI taxonomy): Eukaryota > Viridiplantae > Streptophyta > Pinopsida > Pinales > Pinaceae > Pinus > Pinus taeda. The sequence continues at coordinate 13,335 of APFE031430503.1, read as the reverse complement.
ATCTTCAACCACAAAACTATCTAGCATAATCAACTAGACAACATCCTATAGGTGAACCCAACAATGCTAATAATCTAAACCATGATTCAAAAGCCTATGGTCAACTGTCAACATTTGCGGTCAACTGCCAAACTGTGTGGTCAACTGTAAAACTCAAACCATAGGTTCCAACCGCACAGAGAGAGTGTGCGTGCATGCGGCTGAAACCCTCAAACCGCACACATGAGCCTGTGTGCTTGCAGTTGCGACTGAAAATACCTTGCAGCATGCCTGTGGCTAGGAACCAAAAACCCTAATCACATGTGCGAGCATTGGACCCTACAATTTTGGACCTGTGTGAACCAATTTCCGCAAAACAACCTCAAACCTATGCGAGCCAAAACAAAGAAAGAAGAATGATTGATGATCCCCAAATGAGGGTCACTTGACTTGTATTTATAGCCATCCGAGGGTGTCCAACTTCCTTTTGGGCCAACATGTCCTTTAGTGCACATGTGGGCTTCAATTCAAAAACACACTTTCCCTTATCCAAATCAAGTGCTTCAGAAGTCAAAATTGGTCCTCTCGGAAAGAGGAATCTAGTCCCATGATAGGAATTTGTCAATGAGTTGACAAATTAACACTCCCTCTCAGCTAGGGAGCAATTCCAATTACATCATGTAATCATCGCAATTATCCTGTCATCAAATCGTATCCTATCTCAAGTATCAAATGTCGCCACTGCTCATCTCGATTCATCTCTACTCCTCCTTTCTCATCTCTTGTTTGTCTCTGCTCATGTGTTGAACACTCTCAAATCTAAAAGAAGAAGAATTTGACAATGGAGGGGAGTCCAAACTACCACCCTCTATTCATCGATGAGGCCAAATCTACAACCCGACAATCTCATCAGTGGGGAGCCAATTCTACAACCCGCATCAACAACATCGGAGAGCCTAGCTCAATCTAGAACAACATCAGGGAGCACATCTCAACCTGGAATCTAATGACAATGAGGAAGGTCCTATGGGGCACTCCTACCTCATGTCATCTCATAGGGGAGCATACATCTTCCACCCTCTGTTGATCTTAGCAACAATGACCTCAAGAATCATATGGTAGAACGCCTTGCATCACAAGCTTGGGTGAGATATCCAACTTACCAGAGGTAAGGATCACACACCCTCAAGCCCTCTCAACCTGTTGGCCAAACGAGAAGCGACAATCCCAACAAGCCTAGCTTGTGGGTATGATGCAAACTGGGGTATACTCTACTAGAACAAGATAGAGGAGCAACATTTTCCACCCTATGGGTGACAGATAGGGACGATACCCTATTTTCCAGAGATCCCTCAACCCCAGGAGCCCTACATCTCAATTCCTCACCCTAGGAGATCAGACGGGGGGGAAGAGCTAGCTCAGTGTCCTCGATCAACCTAGAGCCTTACTTAGGAGGGTCACATCCATCAATCCATGTTCTTCTTTGTAGATAAGAAATATATCAATGTGCTCATATCTGGTATCAGCTCAAATAATTTACTGAAGAGTTTAATCATGCTGCTTTATGCAGTTCTTTCGAGCAACAACCCTTTGTTTTTCTGTTCATATCGAATCAAATATCATGTTAGAACAAATGCATATCATAAAAAAAGATAACTTATTCATCCTCCCTCTCACAAAGGCAGCAACCACAACCCTAAGTTTGTCTCACACAACAGCATTGTCTCAATATATGAAGATATCTCAGTCCCAGCTATATATGGGATTCTCTGCCAATCAAATCCCACTCTTTATTTTTGCAATGTATCACTATCGCATCTAGAACCTACTCAAACAACTCTCCAAAGAATTTTTTCAACCAAACTGACCCACAACTAGCCATGCTAACAACAATGTACTAAACCTCAATCGTGCTTAAAGCTGCGGACTTCTATTTCATGCGTATCCAAAACTATCGTTGCCAATCTCATACTAAAGCAGCACCCAGATGTGCTCATCTTATCAATAATGATCCCAAACAACATCAGTGCATCCATGCAATCATATATCACAAGAAGAATATCGCAAACCAAAATTGATCATCCCATGCAAATATCTCAAAAATGTGCTTGGTGTCAACCTAATGTATATGAGCTGGCTCAATCAAGAATTGACTCGAGTTGTTTTAAAACATATATCCAGATGGTTGTTCACACAGAACATCAATGCTTCAATCCGCTATCATTGCCAAGTCAGGTCCAACAATATCTCTACATAACTTCTTGAAATTCAATTCCATCAAGGTGTTCAAGGATTTGTATTCCATAATTCCAAATAGCTTTACGACATCTTTTCTTTTCCAAACTTCTAATACTAGAAAGTAATTCATCGAGCCAAGATTCTTCATCTCGAACTTCAGAGGCCAACTCCTTATACGTTGATCATCAGAGGCTCGTTACCTACCAAGAATAGATCGTCAACATATAAAACCAAAATCAAAGGCATACCTTGGACCATTTTGAAGTAGAGGTTTGGATCGACACATCTTCCAGGCTTCACCAGATAACTGTCAATGTGGACATGCTTGGGAAGTTTGCTTCAAACCATACAATGCTTTCTATAAACATAGTACTGACCAAACCAATATACTCAGCTTAATCAAATCAATATTGTGCAATCAAATCAACCAAATCTTCTTATCAAACCTTAGATGCCAAATCAATACTAATATCAAAGCCATGAAAGTTTATGCCAATATCACAAACTCTTTGAACCAGGTGCCATGAAGAGCTCACACCCAAATACCAGGTTACAACAACCTTTTATTTACTAAGCACTATCCAATCAAACTTTATCAAGCCATCCTTATGATCATCATTTTTGTCACCAATTATAAATACACACATCAAGGACAAATCATATAAGTTTCTGCAATTCACAAAATTACTACATAGAATCACAATGTGTCAAATCCAATGATGTCAATACAAAATCAATACTGAATGCCAACGTTAATCACTAAAAGTTACTATACCCACATAGCATTGTCATTTCACATCAAGGCAAATTATCATTATCAAGTACCAAATCTAATCAAAATCCTAACTTGTTATCACTATGAATTCAATCAATCCATAAGCCAAAACATATCTATGAACTGTCAAGCATCATGTCAAAATTCCAATACTGCTCATCTATATTAAGTCATGCCAATAAGCCAAATTTTGTCAAGCCCTTGCAATTATTACCAGGTATTGTCATATACTAGCTCAAATGATCAAGTCAAGGCAAACAACATATTGATATGCATATTTCAGTCCCCTGCAAACACAAGATTAGCCAAGACATTCACATTCTCTATAATAAGTCAAACATTACATCTTAGAAACTTCCCTACTCAAGTCTCATAGAACTCTCCATCATCTACTCCATGTCTGTAGGTTTGTCATAGTTATGACGTGTTCCTAGTCTTGTGTATAAGATTTCAGTTTTTGAATCCTAAAGGCTCAACCACACCCATAGGCCTTCTTCTGTGCAGTTGGGAGGCTTATAAGCGCACCCTTAATATTGTCATGCATCAGCAAAACTATTAGATCATGAAATCAAACCATATCAAATTCTTAGACATATATGCATCATAGTCATAACATATTAGCATCCGCTACTTCATCATCACATATGAATATGACATCAAACTTTGATCAAGGGTTAGAGTCATATGATTAGGGAAACTAACAAGTGTATCATCATACTTCAAGGATTATAATCACTACATTACTTCTTTTAAATTTTTTTAATCATCAAGTCAGGACATTCAATTTTACCATATTGTCAAAATTACTAAGTCAAGGTCAATAAGGAGATTCTAAGCAACAATCTTATTATTACACTTTTATCATCAAGGGTACCATGCTTATCACAAGCAGTATCAAGTCACAATATATCACAAACAATGCATCTAGGAAATTCATCATGTCTGAAATGTAAAATACTTGACAAATATCAAGAGCACCAATATATCACATGTGCCAAAAATCAAACTCACTTTCATACGTATGTGTGAGACATTTATGAAGGTGATGTTCTTGACATACCTTAGGGCTTAACTTGCCTTCCAATCTTGCAGCCAAATCATAACATTGAAACAATACGCCATACATACCTTGTAGTATTCAGATACATGTGCACCTTGTAGCTCCTATTTCTCATTGGCAGTTGGATCACTTTGTCAACTTTTCATCAAGTGCCTCTTTCCTTTTCCAACACTAGCTCTTCTCTTCCTGCACTAGCTTTATTTTCCTACACTTTAGATGATCCTCAAGAAGGATTTGCTTATCTCGTATCATTTAGATAATAGAAGCATTAGATACTCAAATATTCATGCAAGAAGTATAAGTAATAATTAAAGTAATACACCTAAACAGGAATAGAATCACAAAGAGGTAACATAAATCTGAAAGGTACTTATCTTTAACGAGAGGAGATCAACTCCCTCTTGAACCAACCTTCAAGCGTCATTACTATCCATTATCCACATAACACTGTTGCCTTAAATATATGTCGACCAACTTCATTAGCAACCACGCACAATTGAGACTATCTCATCTAGGGTTACATCAAACCTGTCACATGTGCTAGAACATCTTCACATTGATCATGCTACGGTTTCAAAATTGAAAAACTCAAGCCTTTATCTTATCCCAGGGTTTCTTCCAAACCCTAACCTCATAATATCCATCAAACCCTAATAACCAAATTGTCTAGGGTTTCCTTCAAACCCTATTTCTTTTAGGTCTCCTCCATCTTCTCTTGCTTCCATCAATGGTGTCTATATATGGGTAATCTTCAATGACTTTTCTTCAGCCCAGCTCTAAGACCATGTTAGTTTTCTTAGGGCTATATTATTATTTGCTTTAGATATTTGCATTTCTTCATTTACATATTAAATTCACCCCACAACATCATAACATTATTCAGCAACATATGCAATTATATAGAAAGAACAATATCATCATCAATGCAACAGAACATAAAAGAACAATAGCAGAGAAGAATTCACACATAGAGACGTTAGGATTAGTCAGAGACCAGGGAAAAACCCCACAAGGGGTAAAACCTTTTCAAATTCTTCTTCTTATTAAATTGTCATGAAATGTTTCAGCAAAGGGAGAGTACAATGATTCATATCTTCAACCATAAAACTATCCAACATAATCAACTAAACAACATCCTAGAGATGAACCCAACAATGCTAATAATCAAAACCCTAATTCAAAAGCTTGCGGTCAACTATCAATATCTGCAGTCAACTGTCGAACTCTGCGCTAAACTGTAAAACTCAAACCCTAGGTTCCAACCGCATGGAGAGAGTGTGTGTGTGTGCGGCTAAAACCCTCCAAATGCACGCATGAGCTAGTGTGCCTACAGTTGCGACCAAAAATACCTTGTAGCATGCCTGCAGCTAGGAACCAAAAACCCTAATCACACATGCAAGCTTCAGACCCTACAATTTCGGACCTGTGCGAACCAACCTTAGACCCATGCCATTTCCAAATGAGGGTCACTTGACTTGTATTTATAGCCATCCAAGGGTGCCCAATTTCTTTTTGAGTCGACCTGTCCTTTGTGCACATGTGGGCCTCAATTCAAAAATACACTTTCTCTTGTCCAAATCAAGTGCTTCATAAGTCAAAATTGGTTCCGTTGAAAAGAGGAATCTAGTCCCACGATTGGAATTTGTCATTGAGCTACCAAATTAACACATTGGGAGGCCAAATGGAGTCCAACATGTGCCAAAATGAATGAAAAGGCTTCAAAAATAGTGATGAAGGGGATGGCCCCTTGATCTCCAAGCAAATGATCTGTGGTTCCCCTAAGTGTCTATAGGGGGCACAAAATCATCCTCATGGGTCTCCAACTGAATCGAACAAGCATGTAACCCATTACAAGGGCCAAAACAAGGATGCAAGCCCTCCCTTTGTCTCCCATGGTGAGACACGACCCCATTTGGGCCCTGGACTAACTGCCAGGTGTGTGGTGCAAGTGTGTAGTCGGTTGGGCAAGGTGGTCCAAGGGCATCATCATCATCAAATAAGTGGAACATGAGCGAGCAATGAATAGTGTTAAAGGATCCCATGGCATCCCTATCTGCTCTCTGCTATAATGGAGGCCTGTGGCTCTCAACGCATACCCTATAAATGCTAATATGACCCTTTGGAGGGCTTGGACCCCATATAGGGAGTCCAAACCCCAAGATGAAGACCCACTTGCAATCCTACATAAGATCTAATGTGTCTCCTCACCTTTCAATATAACAAATCATTAGTGTAATTGAGCAAATGAGCTTACAAGTCATGGAACCAAGTGGGCACTTCACAGTGGTACGCCCTTCCATAATGGGCTTTAGAGTGTACAGGTGTCTCCAAGTTCAAGAAGGAGGTTGATCAAGGACCCTATTAAGTGGTTTCAACCTCTAAGAAAGTGACATGTCCATGGTACATCCATCATATGGTAGGTGTCATGTGATATAATGATGAAACTTAGTGGGGCATCAGGGAAGGCTCCAAGCCACATGCCATGGTATAAGGGTAGCTATGATGAGGGAGGCCCACACTTAGCTGTATGGATGCAGGAAGGAGAAATCATGGTACATGAGTTACCCTTGCCTTTGTTTTTCCACCCTTCTTTATATGCCTTTTTCCTTTTATTGATTTTTCTTTTATAACTGCTCAGGGTTCCAGGAAATGAGAGCATGATGTGTAAGATATAGCAGTGATTACCCTCTTAAGGTTGGGCAATTCATCACCCACCAGGGTTGGGACAATCATGGGTTGCTTAATGATGTAGGGGGGCAAAATGAGGAGCCCTAGGACCAAGGTGATGGCCATGACGATAGGGGTAGAGCTCATGATGGCTTTTGCCCACGTGCTAAATTTGTATGTCTCGGCCATCTTTTGCATTTTATGGTACATTTCTTGTTGAAAGTGGCCAAATTATGCTTTTAACTTTTTTTTTAGCTGCATCAACCTCTGGGGCAGAGTTCCAGGCCTGACCTAAAGCGTGGACAAGGGGAAGGGGAGGCTAATCCTTATGGACCCAATGGAGAAATGTGTACCTAGATGGGAAATATGTGAAAAGGGGTTAAAATGAGTGAAGGGGAGGGGGAGGCTAACCCCTTATGGACCCAATGGACAAATGTGTACCTAGATGGGAAATATGTGAAAAGGGATTATAATGAGTGAAGGGAAGTGATGTATGTGGTGTCAGGAAGTGGAACCACATGACCAAAATCGGGATTTCCCATGTAGTGCTACTCTTAAAGCTAATGGCCAATAAAGGAGATCCCACGGGACTAGGATTCAAGGTTAACCACCAAGTTAGACAAGGGAACAAGAGTACAAACCAAGCCCATTCTTTCCATTGAATCCCCCCACTATTCCATGCCCAAAAGTGTCCATGATAAGTAAGCAAAAATACCCAACTACATAATGAAAGCCATACCTTCGACATTGGAAGGCCCGCCTTCAAACATACAATCATGACAGATGGGTGAGGGTGCATAATGGTTGGCTCAAGTGGCGGAAATGGTGGCAGATCGAGCTATCTAGCGACTGCAAGGGGTTGTTGGCTATATGTTGAAGGCAATATAGGAGAAAATTTCTCCTACAGGTGTCACCCACAGGTGGCGAGTAACAAGGACCACGCTACCAAAATCAAGGTTTCCTAAGTAGTGCCCTTCCTAGGCCAATAGGGGAGATCCAAAAAGACTAGGATTGAAGATTAACCCTCCATTTGAGGTGAGGGAACAAAATCACAGTCAAAGCCCTTCCTTCTTCCAAGTCACCCAATAATCCATGCCCAAAAACCCCAAATGAAAAACAAGCATAAGCTCTTGATTGCACAATGAAAAACATACCTTTTGGATTGGATAGCACACCTTCTAACATATGCTCTTGACTGATGGGCGAGGAGACATACAATTGATGCAAGGAGCAGAGATAAAATGGAAAATCACATCACCTACAAGGTGGCTCTTAGGGGCTATTGGCTGTGGACTAAAAGAAGATGAGTTGGAGAAAAGCTCTCTTAGGGGTCCCCACTTTTGGTGGGCAATAGAGTGCTCAGCCAAAAATGTAGTTCTTTTGGATGCAAGCACAACTAGAGTGTATTTGACAAAATACACACCAAGAAGCATAATGGGTTAAAAGAATTCAAATTAAATTTTTGAATTCATTATAAATTATAAATTTTTATTTTTTATACTTAAATTATCTAGTTACTAATTTAAAATTTATGACCCTAATAAATGTTGGAGTCTCAATTCCTTAATGACATTGTTTATGTCTATTGCAATCTTCAAATGTGGGTGAGACAACTTCAGAAACCCCTGCCATGAAAGCCATTTCATTAGATCATATTGACATCGTTGTTGCATGGAGGGTTGAGACCAAGAGGCATGTCATGGAATCGGTCCTTTACTAGTTAGAGGTAGAGACATTAGAGGAGGTAGTAGTTGCAAAGGAGGCAGAAGAGGAGGAGGAGGAGGAGCAAGAATAAGTGGTGAAGCGGGAGCAGGAGGAGGTGACACCATTATGGGAAATGATAGAGGACAGAGACGACCTCCTATTTTCGTTTCTAGAGGACATCAGAATCCATTTCTAGCCCCAACAGTAGGGCCTAAGCCTTCTTCCTCTAGAAGAAAAGCCATTCCCTATTCTCGTAAAAGGGGCAGAGGAACTCAGTGACTCACTAGTTTATGACATGTAGATGACTCATGATGATGAGATATATTTATTATAATTTTTAATGATATTTTGACTCTTGAGGGTGAGTCAAGACTCAGGGTTCAAGACTTGATTCATTGTTGACATGTGATGTAGCACTGGACTTCTTATGCATCTTATATATTAGATTAATTTTCATATTTATGTGGCAATGCATTTATCTGATGTTGTGGATACTTTAGATGCTAAAAAAATAATTTAAAAAATGAATATTTTGTACTTTTTTAATTTTGTCATGTTTTTCCCAATTTTTTTTATTTTCTCCAAACTTTTACTTTTTCAAATTTCGAACCCTTGTCGATTTATTCTCAAGTCAGACTTTTGCAACATTGGCTCAAACCCCACAACCCACACTCTAAAAACTCAACCCAAGCTGCTAGATAATTGAAACCAATTGTTGCTTGCTCCAAGGCCCTGCCTTCTACTCTAACTATGCATTCTCTCATACTAACCACAACAGCCCAAATAGTATCTATTTGCCTTAGCCGACAGCTACACCACTTGCATAATTTCTATCGGCTAACACACGCCCCCTAGTAGTTCCATTGTCGACGATTGCAAGTACTTTGGGCAATTGGTGTTGCACCTCTACTATGCAACAACATGCCCCACCTATTCCCTTGTGCTCTATCGCTGTGACTAATCCTTGCTAGCCAACTGGACAACCTAGAAATCGACACCACTGTGTGCATTAGAACTGTGCATTTTCAACCCAGTTTGCGGCCCCTCTATTAAGTCATGTCACTCTGTAGCTACTAGTTGCAGCGGTGGCTACAACCAATTATTTGCCCTGACACCATTCTTAGCGATTTAACACAACTTTCGTGATTGTCGTCTAGCTCGCCTTACTTCCTTGCAGACTAACTAAGTTGTTGGCGGCTCCCATGCAGGCAGTTTGTTGTCGACACTCTTTTTGTCCCGCCTGCATGCAATTAGCGGTTGTCTCAACTTGCCCCACAGTCGGTCTGCCCATGTTTTGGCTCTATCTCTTGTACCCTTTTTGCCTCTGATTCCTGGAAAGTCATAAATTCACCTTGGAAACTCAGAAATTTACCCTAGAAACCTAAACGAGAAAACTGTTGATTTTAGGTATGTTCTATGCTTAGAGCAATTTATTTCAATTTTCACAGTTAGCTCAATATCTTCTCCAGATTAGCAATCACATCAGCATTAAAGTAAACTGCAGATAGAACATAAACATAAATCGCAGAAGATAAGCCAAGACAAGAGGACACAAGATGAGGCGCTAGCCAAGGACAAACCCCAATGTGGGGAAATCTTTGATCAATTCTTCTTATATGTTCTTCAATAATTCAACAGTGAGAGAGAGAGTACATTTACAACAGAAGTCAACACTTTGACTTATTATATCTACATGAGATCAATTGAAGACATGCTGCTTCAACTGATTCTCCAAGGTGACTCCTTCACCTATCATAGTGTTGCATCTTGTCTACATGTTGCGCCTCGTTGTGCTGCACCATGCTGTGCACTTCATGTAGATGCTCTTGTCACTTTGTTGCTCTTATCACGGATCTGCATCTAATGTTGTACTCATTGTTGATCTGCACTTAATGCTGCACCATCACTGATATGTACTCAATGACTGCTATGCTATACTTGATCATCAGTTGCACTTGTCACTGTGTTTTTTACCCAATCATACACTCAAGGCATACTCAATACATCATCATGTTGCAATACCTTGTTGCTACATCATGCTACTGCAATACTTCTGTTGCTTCATCATGCTGCAACACCTTGTTGCTACATCATGCTGTTGTTATACTTCTGTTGCTTCATCATAGTGCAATATGTATATCAGCCTTAGCTGCTTGCTATGGCTTGCAACCTAGCAAAGCAGCTAGGTTATAGTTCCAGATTCCTTCAAGTAAACTCAAACTAAACAATCCTTCTATTGTCATGCTGTCACCTACAACAATCCGAATTTATACTGTGAATAGGTGCCATCTTTTGCTGTGGATAAGGAGACTTCATTTGTTGCGTATAGGGTTTCTTTGTTGTGGAATGAGTGACTCCTCTAATCAGTGAATATGATCACTCTTTAGCTGTGAATGAAGGCTCAAAGGATATGTTGATTTAGGGCATCTTAGGACAATGTATAATGGCCTCCTTGAACAGCGAATAAGGGCTGCGTAATAAGGACTTTTGGAACAACGAATTAGGGACACCTTCATACTGCGCATTGGTACTCCTCTTGACAATTACAGGTCTCCTTTTTAACTGCGGCCAGATCTCCTTGTAAGACTTGACTACGACTAGGCATCATTATGACAGCAACTAGGTCCTTAGATGATTGCAGCTAGATGGTGGCTAGATCCTTCCCTTGTTGCTGCGCATATACCTTCATGGATTGTGTATTGAGCCTCCCTTTAACTGTGACTTAGGGCATCTTATAGTTGCATTTAGAACCTCGTTTCTCTGCGGAATTAAGTCTCTTCTAGATTGCGTATAAGTGCCTCCCCTTGCTACCTCATATCATTATTGACTGTGATCAAGGGCACCTTTAAATGCTACGGCTAGGGCACCCTTAAATGCTTCGGATAGAAGTTTCCTCTAGTTGCATATAGAACCCTCGTTACTGCGGCTAGGGCATCATCTTTACTTAGGCCAGCGTATACTCTTAGTGTCTCTCCTCCACCAAAACCCAAAGACGTGGAGAGGAGGAGATCACATGAAGAGTGTGTGTGTCTAAATGACTTGAAGACCTTTTCTTTTTATAGTAAAACGTTGAGGTTGAATAGACGACTGTTGGGCTTCTGAGCCTGCAAATTTGTTGGCCGACTTTGAAAATTTTTCCATAATCAAAATAAATTCATATCTCCATAAACACTTATCAGAATCGGATGATCTTTAGATCAATCCTACACCTCTCGATGAGAGGAATCTAGGAAAAATATTAGTAGTCACAAATAAGGTGATCCACATGGAGGTTGGCCCTAGTTGCTAATTTTAACACTCCCTCTCAACTAGGGTGAACTCCATCTGTTGATCCATATGTTTCACTGTACTATCTCTGCCATCAGTGCCCTGCACTACTCTGATCTGCTGAGCTCTGCCCTGCTTTGCTCTGCTCTGCTCTGCTAAACCATGAAGAAGAAGAATTGATCAAGAATATCTCATACCATTCTCTACTGACCCGAAGTCAGTTTTATTGATCCCAGATCAATATCACAAGAGAGTGTCTCAAACCACTCATACTGATCCCCAGATCAGTTTCATTGATCCCAGATCAATGGAGGTCATCCTAGCATAGGGAGTACGGTAGATACAACGATGTGTCCATCGATAGAACTACTATGGTCCCTATCCTCATTTCCCTGCTCATTGATCAAATGAGAGGTACTTCCCATGAGTCCCAGACTGCATGGGTAGGATGCCTCGACAGGAGAACTAATCATCCTGTCCACAGGAGAACGAATCATCCTGTCCAGTGGATGCCACAGAGAACTAATCATCCGGGCCTACAGGAGAACTAATCATCCTATTCCATAGTTTCCATGGGAGAACTAATCATCCCGGCCCACAGGAGAACTAATCATCCTGTGGAACAGTCACCACGGGGTATCACGGGGGAAGGTTGAACCTATCATCCTGTAAATAGTGCACCACCAGGAGACGGTGAGTCGCCCTGTGGTCATATGTTGCTACAGCAAGTACCCCAAGCCCCCCAGAGCTCCCAGAGCTCAATGCATGCAACATGCAGGACCCTTATAAGAAGGTCTCTCAACGACTTCAAGTCATTCGGGAAAGTCACAGATTTGACCTTTCCCCAGGGCTTTGATAAAATGTTTGTGACCTGTACATCAGTCTCAATGCGATGGAGCCTCCTCGCTCATCGACTTACCATATCGCAGATAAGGCAGTATCTGATGTCTATCTGCTGGAGCAATCATCAAATACGGGATTCCTCAATAATCGAATCCCCCCTCTGGTTGTCACAGAGAATCACAGTGATATTCATATGTGTACAAACAGCTCACTTGAGAGCTTCCGCAACCATGCAGCTTCACACAAGATCATACTCGTCACTATGTATTCGGTCTCGGTGATGCTTATAGCAACCGACTTCTGCTTCCTGCTCATCCATGATATTGAAGTAGAATCCAAAGAGAATCAACGCTCAAAAGTGCCCTTAAGATCCTCCACATTACCTGCCTACTCAGCATTCGAATAATAATGCAGTGTCATATTTCCGGCAGTGTATCTCAATCCATGAAAGATTATGCCCCGAAGATATCTCAAAAGATTCTTGGCACCAATCCAGTGAGGCTCAACCAAATATGAGGTCACCATGCTAACTGCAAAACATATGTCCGGACGGAAGTTTACCAAGAACATCAACACGAATGAGTTTATGAAACTCAGAGGCCTTTCCCAAATCTGGTCCAACATTACTACCATATAACTTCTTAAAGTTAAAATCCCCGAGGTAGTCACAAGCTTGCAGTTTATCATTCCACATCCGAAATCCAACTCCCTCTTACTTCTGCAAATGAGAGGGTTTGCACCTGTCAGAAATAGGTCGTCCTCATAAGGTGTTGGTATGAGAGGTCTATCATCCACAACCTTC
>APFE031430495.1:12073-26014 GCA_000404065.3 Pinus taeda | reverse complement strand
CTCCTCGGTGTTTCACAGGTTTACTCATTTTCAGTTAATGAATAAGATTGTTGATATTTCTCTTTATAGTTCATTCTATAGATAAACAGGGTTATGGGTTTCATTCTTATCATTTTGACGAATACTATTATTTGCATTTGCTTGTTGTATATAATTTCTACAGCGGAGATTTCCCAGTTTCCCCAATGGAACTCTTTCTTTGAAATTGGGGTTTCTTCCCCAATAGGGTCAATCTACCTGAACAGGTTACCGTGGCGGGAGGATAGGTATTTTAATACCTCACTTACCCTCATACCAGTGTATTGGCATTATGAACATGGTTCATTTACTCCCTTTACTTTAGTTTATGAGTCACAGTGTCTTTGTTGATTATGGGTTGAATAACATTACCATTTCAATCTTGTTAGATAGGTATATCTCATAGTATGCTCTATCAATTTGAACAATTTATTTGTCCAAGAATGCATACTCAAATAAGTGTTGTGTAATTCTTACATATACCACTTGTTTTCCCAGTTACATGTTTAATTCATAGGTACATAATAAAAGCAATGTTTTCTTACTTAAGCTGTATTCTTTACTTATCTATATAAAAGCAATGTTTTCTTACTTAAGTTTTATCCTTTACTTATCTATTGCACAATTTATTTGTCCAAGAATGCATACTCAAATAAGTATTGTGTAAGTCTTACATATACCACTTGTTGTCCCAGTTACATGTGTAATTCATAGGTACATAACAAAAGCAATCTTTTCTTACTTAAGTTGTATTCTTTACTTATCTATTGCGCTCTCAGCAACATATCATAAGCAATATTATTTGGCTTATCTAATGCATTCTCATAACATAAACAGAACTACTTTTTCTTATCTGATGCATTCTCAGACGCATAACCTAAATGGAATTACTTATTCTTATCTATTGGATTCTCAGAAGCATATCATAAACATAATTACTTATCTGATGCATTCACAGTTTTCCAAGAAAGTGAATTTGGGACAGGACCACATCTCCCAGCCTATGGAACTGGCAATGGCAATCACGTCCAAGTTCCCCCCGAGCGTCCTCCTTCTGTTACAGTTGTTGAGAGTAAACTCTCACAGGTTACTTCTCAGGGCTCAAAACCATAGTCCAGCCCGGAAAAGTCAGATTTTCTCTCTGGCAGGGAGGTTTCCACTAGCACCAAGCTAGCTCCAGATAACCTTCCCCAAGGCAACCCCAGATAACCTTCCCCAAGGCAACACATTATTCACACTTTGTTTCTCTAGGTGGTCAACTCTCTCCTTACGAACCCCTCCTCATGCCCTCTGAACTCTTTTTGTCTCCAGGACTTCGAAACTACCCGATAGTGTTAATTCTGCCATGGCAAACTCAATTCCAGTTTGTGCCCATATGGAATACTATCTAGCATGTTTCTTTGCAAAATAACATTTGGTTTTATGCAGTATGAAGGAGCTGCAGCAGAAGATGGCCGGAAGCAAAGCATATTTGACACTTTCACTCACAGGGAAGGTCTGTTTCATCACATATCTTCATTCATCCCTTCATTTGCATTCTACCCAGTTCCTTACTTTACTTTGGGACTTTCAAGGCCAAGGCTCGAAGTGAGTTGTTGTTTGTTTTAACTATATTGTCCGGGATCACTGTGTATGGAGGTAATGGAGATGTAGTTGTTGATCAATACCATCGTTACAAGGTATTATTATCTGTAAATCTAAGAACAATAAATGTCACTAGGACAACCTATATGCAGTGGCTACTTGTAAGCCATCCTCAAGCTTTATGTGCATGTCCAACCCCATTATTGTTGTTTTCATACTAATGTATCTATAGTTAAACTCCTAGATGATTTGGGTATCAACCTGATGCAAAATTTCATGTGGTTTTTGAAGGAGGATATTGATCAAATGTCTGCGATGGGAGTAGATGCCTATAGATTTTCAATCTCATGGCCCAGGCTTATTTCTGGTATATTTTTGTTTGAGCTCTGACCACATGTTTAATCCTGAGAATTTAGTAAACACTCAATGGACAATGGTAGGAAATAACTATTTCACATATATTGATGCAGATGGCGAAGGACCCATTAACCCAAAAGGCATTGAGTAGTATAATAACCTCATAAATGAGCTTTTGTCCCATGGTAGTATTTATTGACAAACTTGTCTCTCTACTTTGTTTTTATTCCTGTGACTATCATCCTCAAAACTGTTAATCGTTTCACAATGCATGTCTCAGGCATTCAACCACATGTGACATTGTACCACTTTGATCTGCCCCAAGCTCTGTAAGATTCCTATGGAGGTTTCTTAAATCCACAGATTGTGTAAACATCTTATGTCATCTCCTATTCTTGTTTTTCTTCCCATGTGGGTTGACACACGAGTCAAAGCATCAATTTATGGTGCATTAATAACCTTATGGTTAGAGAAGCAGAGTTCTCTAATATACTTCGATCTTATGCAGGGAGGATTTTAAAGGTTATGCAGATGTGTGTTTCAGAGAGTTTGGTGATCGAGTGAAATATTGGTTTACTTTCAATGAGCTCAATGTCTTTGGCACTGCAGGATATGATGATGGCATTTTCCCACCTCAAATATGTTCCCAACCATTTGGAAATTGTATTGCTGGAAACTCAACTGTTGAGCCATATATTGTTGGTCACCATGTTTTGCTATCACATATAGCTTCTATGGAGCTGTACAGGAAAACCTATCGGGTTCTTTTCCTCTCTGATCTATGTTCATCTCCATTCATTCTATGAGATTTTATAAATTTCTCGTTGATGTAGGAAAATCAAAAGGGTTGGATTGGATTAGTAATTTTAGTACATTGGATGATACCTCTTACCAATAAATCCACAGATGTGGCTGCTACTCAAAGAGAAAATGATTTTATGGTGGGCTGGTGAGTGATTTCTACTTTCATTCTGCCAATTTTGATATTTTCGATCCGTTATTTGATTACAACACATTCTATTTTCAATCCATTATATGATATTGTTGCTCCACATCTTGGATTGGTTTTACAGCTATACAATCCCCTCTCTAAAGATCAGCTCAAAACTCTGCCAAGGATAAATTTGTTAATGACAATGTCTCTTAGAGCATCTCGGATTGGTTTTCCAGCTATACAATTCCCCCCTCTCTAAAGAACAGCTCAAAACTCTTCTAAGGATAACTTTGTTAAGGACAATCTCTCTCAAGTTCAAAATTCTGCTAAGGATAACTTTGTTAAGGACAATCTCTCTCAAGCCTACTGTTGAGACAAGGGGCTCCTTCAGAATGCTAACTAATTTGGGATAGGCAACCTCAATTTACTAGATTTTTCTACTACAGCAATTTGTTGAGCTTTTTAGTTTTTGCTTTCTGGCTGTTTCCAATTGTCAATATATTCCTCTCAGAAAATGGAATACCTCAAAGGCTCTCTTGGGGTTCATAATTTAATTTTTATTTCAGCTTTAGATCTTTATACACAAATGTCTCAAGTTCTATTTGCTTTTGCTTTTGCCCGTTTCCAAAGGTCAGTACTCTAAAAAAGGCATTAGGCTTTTTTGAGTCATAATTCAACTTTTATTTTTGGGACTCAAGTAGTTGTTGAGGCAAAAAATGATTCAATTATGGTGTTGCAGGGTTTTGATGTTATCAAAGCACACATCCATCGACAAATCTTTCCTTGTTCCACTGTTGGCCCTAGAGGCACCTGGAGATGTCATTTCTTGGATCAGGTGACCAGGTTCTTCCCAGTTGCAAAATTAGACAAATTCCAGTGAAGTGAACTGAGAGTTTAAACTTCACCCCACATTTGGATTTGTTTGTCTACATTATTACAGAGGTGATTATGGTTTGTGGACTGCCTTTTTGGTCTTCCTTGTTAGACTATTTTACTACATTCCTAGTGAGTCACAAGAACTCAAATGCCATCCTATTTTACTTGGTCGTTCTTTCTTGCACAGTATATTGAGTTGAATTGCATGACAGAACTGTAGTGTTTGACAAACTTAATTTGTTGGGAACAGGGGAATTGGAACTGCCATTTTTATTTGTGTTACTGGTGATTATTGCTCCTTATCAAGCCATGAACCTGAGGCAAGTTGTTGTTTTCCTTAACAAATGATTGAATTCGTGTTTGGAAATGTGGATGGTAGTTTATGGGATGTTGTTGATTTGCAGAGGAACCCAAGCTGGAATGGTCATTTCCATAGCGGCTTCTGCATACTTGATCTATCAACACGTCACCAAGACAGGGGGTATTAAAAAGGCTTTTGATCAGGGAATTGTTGTACCCACCATTGCTACTGCGTGCCTTATCTGCATGCCGTTCATATTCCCCATTAAAGGGTATATATTTTAATTTAACCAAGTGTCAAGCCTAAACAGTGCCATATTTGTAAAGCCATCTTGACTCCCTACTTAAAATTTTCAAATTATTATTGTGGAAAATAGTACATGTAAGGTGGTGTGTAATAAAGATCTAGTATATAAATAAGTCCAACAAGCTGCACGATTGACTCCTTGGGAGCCTTGTCTTCTTGGCAAATCATGTCAATTTGGATTGCATGAGAGATTGGTTGAGAAAATTAGATCGGCTCTTTCTGGATATGTTTGAACCTCCTCTGTCCTTTGCAATGGTAGCTGGTTGGCTGACTTGTTGAAAGCACTATTTTTGTCCATGGAGGCAAAAACTGTATGAATAATATTTTAAAGAACACAAATTTTTTTTTTTTTCAGTGGTCAAACCATGCCTTTTATTCAAAGTTGTAGATACCATACATGCATTGATATTCCTCTACTTTTAAAAAATAAAGGATCCTCTATATTATGAGAGTATACTGAGTTGGAGGGTTTTAAATTCAGATTAAATAACTTATTTCTTTGCCTTTTATGCATGCGAGGCATGATCACACAAAGTTATCCATTATTCACAGTTCTAAAATATTGTGGAGCTCCTGTGCACAGTATTTATTTTCAATTTTTTGATATTTTCTATCTGTTTTTTGTTCCCACCAACACGCAATGCTGCATCTCCATCACTCTAGAATAGAAACTTGACATCTGGAATTGCAGAAAAATGATATCAATTGGAAGGCCTAGCTGCAAAGCATTTCTGGGGTGCGTAAAGAAATTTCAACAAAAAACGTCTAGCAGTGGGAAACATTCTAGGGTACTTGATGTTTTACTAGCTTAAAACTATAATTAAATTAAATCAAAACTTTATTCTGAAATAATATAAAATTAGTATAAACCTGACTTACAATGATGGGGGCTTACATAAACAATGTTGTGCCGTTCCGAAGTTGGGATTCCTCAATGTTTGACATTAATCAACATGCCATTTGTTCCCTTCCATTCAAAAGTTCAAGTTGGTTTCCTGATCAAGAAAGATCGATTGCATCCCTCCTTTTGAGCAACTCAATAATGATAAATGACCGAATTAGCACTTCAACATATAAAAAGTAGAATTGTGAAAAAACATATGTTTTGTAATGTTGCTTCTCGCCCATGCTTTTGCTCTCTTTAGAAAGTGATGTTCCTAACGTTTCTCCAAAGGGAAATTTTGACAATTTGCCAAACTGGTGCAGCTATAAAGACAGCCAAAAATGTTAAAAATGAGTACTATAAAAGAAAGTGTCTTATGTGTCATGCAACAAGATTAGAACCGTCTTGTCAATAATCAAGCTTAACATACTAAACTTTTAACGCATCCATTCATGCTATCAAAGAAATACAAAATCTTGTATGAAACTTACCAAAGGTGAGCCTGCTCCACATGAAGAAGCTACGAGACAACTGACACATTCTCAGCATGTTTCTCCTTATTTCCGTGTGTCACAAGAGGCAACTTCTAGACCAATAGAGGATAGTATAGAGAAGCATTCAAGCCACTCCCAAATAGTGCTCAAACTTCATTTTGTATTACCAATAATCCTGACAAGAGCACGTTCCATTCCTAAAATGGTGAAAACGTATAATGTCCCTTACTACAATTTCACGTCCAACAATCTTAGAAATAAACTTGACAGCATTGTGACAGTCACCACATACACGAAGGTTCTTTATTATTCGAATAGGGGCCCCAGGAGGTGTGCTTATAAGCCCAAATGCAATGGCTAGCTTCTCACTGTGATGGTAGAGGACATGTTCCTTATGTTCATCCTCCATATCATAGAGGACAAAGTTTGTGTTCGGTACATAATGTGCCTCCTCCATTGGCCCGACCAATGTATTCAACATTGCATGAACTTCTTCTATTTGTGGGTGTGATCTATCTTCTGACATGAATGCATGTACTCTATTCTTGACCTCAATCCAGCTGAACCCTGGCTTCTTTTTAGCGTCTTTGTCTTTCATCATTTTTCTAACCTTGGCTGCATCATCCCACCTGCCAGCTGCAAAATAGATATTTGAAAGCAGCACATATGCAGAAGTATTTTGCGGCTCCAAATTGAAAAGCAATTGTGCGACATGCTTTCCTATTTCTATATTGCTGTGAACTCTGCAAGCACTGAGCGGTGCCACCCAGATATTGACATCAGGTTCAAATGGCATCTTATTGATGAAATCTTCTGCCTTATCTAGACGACCAGCACGACCAAGAAGGTCAATCATGCAGGGATGATGATTCATTCTTGGTGTGATGTTATGTTCATGCCTCATGGAATGAAAGTAATAATGTCCTCGACCTACTAGACTTGTATGGCTGCAAGCAGAGAGAACACCAAGGAAGGTTATGGCATCTGGCCTAACGCCTGTCAGTAGCATTTGCTCAAAAATTCTCAAGGTTTCCACCACATCCCCGTGCTGATCATGACCAAAATCATTGCATTCCATGAGACAACATCACGCTCAATCATCTTCTCGAAAACTTTCTGTGCATCTTTTATGCCTCCACATTTGGCATACATAGTAACCAGGGCATTGACCACAGACATGGGTGACTCGAACCCCATACAAAAAATGTGGGCATGGATGTGTCTTCCATGCTCAAGAACTGCTAGGTTGGCACATGCACTAACAATGCTAGCAAAAGTTGCCTCATCTGGCTTCAAACCAGTGTGTTGCATTTAACAAAAGAGTTTTAGAGCATCTTCACTATACCCATGCTGCACATACCCTGCAATCATTGCATTGCAGGAGATCACATCTTGTTCAGGCATTTTGTCTAACATTTGACGGGCATATTGTAGGCTACCATGTTTAGCATACATGTCTACAAGAGCACTTCCAACAAACATATTTGAGTCAAAACCAGTCTGGATAATGTGGTCGTGAAGTTGTTTACCTTCTTCAAAAGCAGGTAAGCTGGAACTTACACTGAGAATGCTTGCATAAGTGAATTGATTCAGTGTCACACCTATCTGTTTCATTTGGAAACTAAGCTTTAAGGCCTCTTGATAATGGCCATTATGTGCATATCCTGCAATAATTGCATTCCATGAGATTAAGTCTCGTTCCTGCATTTTATCAAACACACATAGTTCATCTTCTATGGTTTGAGTTTTGGCATACATTGTGACAATAGCATTGCACACAGAAACTTGGGACTGGAATCCACTTCTGATAATGTACGCATGGACCTGTCTGCCAAACCTCAAATCAATGAGAATAGCACACGCATTGACGACACTGACAAATGTCAACTCATTTGGCTTCATATCGGTCTGGTGAATTTGATTAAAAAACCTTGTGGCCTTGTCCGCTTGCCCATTTTGGGCATATCCTGCAACCATGGCAGTCCAAGAAACAATATTTCGAACCAGCATTAAATAAAACATTTGGTGTGCACCATCTACTCTCCCACATTTGGCATACATATCAACAAGAGCAGTCCCAACAAATACATTTGACTCAAATCCAAGCTTAACAACTGGTCCATGAATTTTCCTCCCATATCCTAAATCCACCATGCTTGCACATGCACTTACAACGCTAGCTAAGGTGAACTCATTAGGTTTCGTGCCCATCCATTGCATCTGGCCATATAAATCCATGGCTTCAACCTGATCACCACATTGGGCATATGCCGCAATCATTGCATTCCAGGAAGCTATGCTACGTTCATGCATTTTGTCAAACAGACACCGTGCATTTTCCACATACCCACATTTTGCATAACCTGTAAGAACCATAGTCCATGAACAGGGATCTCATTCAGGCATTGTGTCAAACACTTGGCATGCATCCTTAATTCTCCTACACTTCACATACATGTCAATCATACAATTCCACAAATAGATGCTTGGCTCAAAGCCGGTTTTAACCATATGGCCATGAACCGTCTTGCCCTCTGCTAGGGATCTGCTATTTCCACACTCCAGTGAGCGACGAACATAAATATTAGGATCCACCTTAACAAACCTGCAATATGTAGAATTCAGAACACCTATATCATGGCTACTTCCCTGTTCTTCTTTGGGATAATATTTGAGAGCATAACCAAACTCTCTCGGCTTATTCACCCAGTACCTACACTCTAGATGAAACACCATTATATTCAAAATGCTTCTCTGAGTATGATGATGGTGTCCGAGCTGTTTTAAACAGGTGAAATTCATAGCACTCAGTGAAATTCATAGCACTCAGCGCCATTCATCTAATTCATAGCACTCAGTGCCATTCAACTTATCAGAATTTCACCTATTTAAAACAGCTCGGACACCATCATCATACTCAGAGAAGCATTTTGAATACATTGGTGTTTCATCTAGAGTGTAGGTACTCGGTACAAGTAAAATTAGCTTCATTTTCTCACCCATAATGATTGCCTGGTTCGTGACCAACATCATGATAGGCCAGT
This sequence comes from Pinus taeda, assembly GCA_000404065.3. Classification (NCBI taxonomy): domain Eukaryota; kingdom Viridiplantae; phylum Streptophyta; class Pinopsida; order Pinales; family Pinaceae; genus Pinus; species Pinus taeda. The sequence continues at coordinate 17,217 of APFE031430495.1, read as the reverse complement.
ATAATATTGTGAAATATTATCCCAGAGCATTCAACGCATTCAACCCATATTATATATACTATTACTTTCATGAATATTACTAATAAGGATGGGTGATGCTTGGAGGTGTAGTCTTATGTATAATAGGTATTGATTATTCGCATGATGATACGTGTCTCATTTTATCATATAGTATACTTGGAATTGTTTTCTAACTCAATTGATAAATCCATACCAATGATTTTCTCAAACAAAATTCATAACTTCATCCCAATTATTTATGTTAAAGCTATACAAATAAAAACACTAACATCAATGCTTTGTTCTGACTGAATCTAGGTGTCGAGGCCATGTTTGCAGAGTTGGGCCATTTCAACAGGAAATCAATCCAGGCCCAAGCTATATGTCAAGGACAGAATTATTAGTATTTCATCATACCTGCATGCTTCATCCTCCTTAAGTTTTAGTACCATAATGAGAAATTTGGGTTGTTTGTTGCAACTTGCTTTCTGTGTGTTGGTTTACACATCTCTGCTTATCACATATACGAGACAAGCGGCTTATTTGATAAAAAACCCAAGGGACATAGGCCCTACATTTTACAAAACAATACCACAGCCTATGTATTAGTCAATGTTCATTGTTGCCACTTTAGTAGCCATTGTAGCCAGTCAAGCATTGATTACAGCAACATTCTCAATCATAAAATAGTCCATGGCTCTTAGCTACTTCCCTCGAGCTTATTTTCCATCACAGGGATGAAAAATGTTGCCTTATTTCATATCATAATGTACGGATATTCAATATATAATGAAAATTCTAAGCATTTACCATGTTTTAAATATGCATTCATTTTTAAATTTATGGGAGATTATCTATGCTTTTATTTAGCATACATGTTGCTCATCAATCTAGGGTGGAGACTAATGAGCATGCATGAACTTTGAGTCTATAGACCATGCGTATGAATCATGATTTGAAATCTTGGCATTGTAGAAGAAGATTACCAAAGTTCTGTGATTTTTAGGTTATCATTAGATAGGTAAAAGATGGACAACATGTCATAATGTGTTTTTAAAATATGTTTTGGAAGAGGTAAAAGTTTTGAGAGCGTTTTCAATTTACTTCAGTTTTGATAGTGGACATGTGAGCTGGGCTATATGGAGATAACTAGAGCTATTTAATCCTGCTCATTGTTTGGTGAATTTGAGATTCAAAGTTTGTCTACCAAATGTTTTACAGCAAATTGACAACATTGGCTAGCTTGCTGCTTGAATCTGCATCAGCTCTTGAAACGTCACCACTTATGGATTACCAGCAGAGAATAATAGCATATATATGGTTAGATATTTTATTTTTCTTACTTATATTGTTACTGGTCTTGATGGTGTTGTTTAGGTTGTGGCGAATTTTAAGAAGAATTTATCACGCTCCTTTGGAAGTGCCAGCCCTTGATGCTCAATTGTGATGTAAAATATAGGAAGATAGAAACCTTTGCATTGTTGTATTGATAATATGTTGTTTTTTATTGAATTTTGGGACTTGGAAAAACTTGTTTCCTTCACTGGTGAGAACATTAGAAGGATAATCTATAATAAATAGTGCACGGGACATCGTTTACACAAAATATTTTGCTTATACTACCCTTCACTCTGTTTTTTGCTATCTCTGAAGGCATTTATCTATCATTTGTCTTGAATAAGGTACCACAGGGAGGTTGGTGTCCCTTCCTAATTGCAACAATTTTTCTGACCATAATTTCTCTTGGAACTATGGAAGGCATAAAAGTATAACTATTTAGCACGGAGAAAACACAGCATAGAAGGTTTTAATGGATTTCTTGCCAGGGTGAATTCACATGTACCAGGAATTTGTTTCTTCTTCAATGACCTTATTTCCGGCTTACCACTGATTATTGATAATTATGTAAAGAATGTGGGGTCTCTGCATGAAGTTCTTGTCATTGTCACCATAAGAAGGGTTCCAGTCAAGACAGTGCTTTTGTCAAAGAGATTTATGGTTGGAAAACTAGAGCCAAAGGGTGTATATAAATGCATAGCCCAATATGAGTACAGTCTATGTGTTACAGGCCCAAGCCACCAAATAGCACTTTTCCCATGTTGGGTCCCTTCAAATTCTGAACCTAAGAAGCCCCATAGGAGCAACAAAATGAAAATGATACCTAGAAAATCACTCTTCTTGCCTAAGCCACCAATCCTAGCAAGGCTTAAGGAGGACCAACGATAATTATAAGGATCCCATGCTTCCACTATACTCTCTATTGCTTTATGATCCAATATGTTTCTCATCTTATCTTTCCATTTTGTTTTGAATGTGGAGTCTTTACAGCCTGCAATATAGTATTCTCTAAGCCCTTGTAGCAATATTCAAAATGTGGCTACAGTTGCTTTACAGTATCTGTGGATGAGGGTATGCCCCCTTTGTCTGCTATGGCGGAGAGCTGGGCTCTTGCTATGAGTACCTCATAAAACTCACCCTCATATGTAAGTTGCAGTGTCTTATTTGGGGACAAGAACACAGGTCCTTGAGCTGCGGTCATGGTTTTAATGCCAATCCTCTTTTGACTTCTTCCTTGCTTGGTAGCAATTTACAAAAAACTCTATACCCCAGCAACCAATATGCTCGAAACTTGTTCATATCAAACAATAATATATCCAGGGTTTTCAAATGGGCATCTCTAAAATTTTGGAAAATAAATTTAAGCATTTGGCAAGTTTTGGCCTACTACTCATAAACATCAATCTGAAAAAGGGGTATGTGTTGTAGTATTTGTAAATGAGTAAACATTTAAATTTAGTTTGATATGAAAAAAAAGATTTAGTATGCATAATGAAACATTAAATTAAAATAATAATAATAATAATAGTTTAATTGACATCTCATATGAACTTAGTAGTAAAAAATGTCATTTTAATAGAGTTCTAGCAAGTTAAGGAATTTGTGCATCCCTATATCTATGAAAATTTCACTGAGAGTTGAATTGGGATATTAAAAACACATTCGAGGTTTTATCCAAAATAAAGTTCATGACATCTCATATGAAGTTAGTAGTGAAAAATGTCATTTTAATAGAGTTCTGGCAAGTTAAGGAATTTGTGCATCCCTATATTTATGAAAAGTTCACCAGAGAGTTTGATTTCAGCAAGGAGTTTGATGGCTTTCACTTGTATTTTTCGAAACACCTAGTTGACAGAACCATGTAGTAGGAAAATGACATTTTACTCTCACGATATGTCCATTCTCATGCCACTATTCTTCTACACACTATTGTTTATAAAATATCTATATTCAGCATACACATAACTAACAATTTCAATTGTAACTCTTTATCATCCACCCTCGCTTTCAACAATGCCCATTCACATGTCCCTATTCTTCCACACTCTATGCCTTACGGCGTTTCCTTTGCAACATCAAGTGTAAATGCTAGTTCATAATCTTTTAAGTAGATTTTTTTCTATTTTTATATTATTTAAGTAACACATTCTAATGTAATCTGGCCCCTAAGGGATTAGGCGTCGTTTTCCAAATCAATTACTCAAATTAAAATGTGCTCTATTTGGGGACGCTGCGTTGGGAAGCTTTTACCAAATTAGACTATCCATGGATATTTTTTTGGGCAGCATTTGATGGCCTTTATTAGCCGGGAGGATGTAAAGTCATTTTTAAGATTATTATATTTATTTTTAGTGAATATAAAGCCTTTCAAATATATTTGCAGCCAACTTCCATCCATTTCGATAATAAAATATTTAATGTTTTATAAACCTTCAACCATTTTATATAACAATATAGGATATTTTAATACAGGGATATATAGTATTTTTCAGGTTTAAATGAGTTGGTCGCAATGGTCCGAAGTTGTGCCTTAATCCAATGACGTAAGCCCAGTGAAATCCCCGACCGTACACCTGTATTTCTTAAAGTCAACGCAACGTGGGAAATGGTGCTATTGTCGTTTGTATTTAGAGCAATCTCCCGAGAAAATCTCGATTTTGAAGTTGTTTTTGAAAAATCGTTGATATATTAAAATTGAGATAATAAGATGCTTGAAGACCTAAATTAGCACATCTACGTTTGCTTGAATGTCTAAATTAGCACATCTACTTATATTCTTGGTAGAATCAGTGAAAGTTCAAATTTAATGAGCAAAATGTCTGTAAGGGAATGTTGAAATATTGAAAAAGGTTTATGTATTTAATTTTTAAAGATATTGAATGGTAGATAAATATTTTTGAGATTAATTACATTATTAGGATTTAGGATTTAGTTAATATTACGAATAAATTAATGTGGTTTATTCGTGGGACAAGATAAAAAAATCACATAATCTTTATGAATAAATAGTAGGGATGCATCAAAATAATCCTAAAAATGTGATTAATTAATTGAAAAATATTTATCTACAATATGGATCACAAAAGTATCAAATCTAATAATATTGAATGGTATAAAATGATTTATTTATATATAAATCATTAATTTAGTTAATATGTTAAATATTTTGAGTTTAAAACTTTTAAGTTAAATAAATATGATTTTCGTGTTGTTATAGTTTTAATGAGAATTGGACTATCTCAACAAACTAGTTTATAAAATGCTATTATTCAGTGCTTTATCATTACACATTAATTAACGAATTTTAAATCACCATTAATGACAAAGTTTGGATGTTAAATAAAATAAAAAATACATAAAATAAAATAAAATGTCTTTTAAAATATTTGAATAATTCATTTTTCAATGAATTTTTTCTTATCAATATACATATCAATTATTATATTTTGTATAGTTAATGGACAAAAATGTCATGCCATACAAAATTGATGTATTCTTTACTATAGAATTTTGTGTTTATAAGACGTCACTAACTACATTTATCTATTATGTTAAAATCACTTATCTATTTTGCAACTATGAACATAGATATGGCATTAACAACCTTTATTATTTGACATGTTATCATTAAATTATTTTATAATTAAAATTTCATTAACAACTTTTATGAATTTGGCAATGTTAGATTAAACTATTCTATGTTAAAATGAGTTAGCGTTTTGTTGTCAAAATGTATTTTTACAAGTCAATATGAAAGAGATATGTAACTCTCATGTTCAACATGGAATTCACATATACTATTAAAA
>APFE031430495.1:0-12053 GCA_000404065.3 Pinus taeda | reverse complement strand
GTTTTTTATTGCAACTATAAACGGCCATAAACCGTCATCATATCCACAAAAATGTATTAGATATATATATATAATTTGTGTGTTTATTAGTATAATTGAGGTGTAATTTTCATTATGTTCAACAAGGAGTTGGCATGAGTGCACATGCACTTGCGTATGTATAGACTCACATACAATGGATCCATTATGCATTGATTTGTAACAACTTTTGATCTTTGTGTTTTTGTTTGTACAAATATCTTGTCTTAGTTTCTTGTTAGCAAGAAAGAAAGAAATAAATAAATTACTTTAACGTCCACAAGGCTTAAGATATCCTATGAGACGAACTGCTTCTCTATTTGGTTGTTGTATTTGACCTTTATCATGTGAAGCCTCACAATAAACACTCTCATCTTCTCGACAAACCCCTCCCTAAATAGATTATCCCAAAGGCTAGCTGCAAGAATGTATGTATAAATTTCCCTGTCACCTTTGAAGGCCTCATATTCTAAAATGAAATTCTTTTTTGTTTCTACATTTTTGGAAGCACAAAAAGTACATATTTTTTCCTCCCACACTTCTTTGGGCCTTTTCCAGTGCCTTGTTTCACAACGGAGTTGATGAGAATTAATCCTTAACTGAACAATAAGAATTTTGGCTCTCCAAGAAATATTGACCTCTATGTACACTTTTTGTTGATGATTACAAGTGAGATTAAACTCTTCAATATAGTACCTTTTCTTTCTCCCTAGCTCCTTATCCAAAATACATTTGTGGAACTTATCCATAAAAAAGTTTTTATCTTTATTGTTTAAGGGACACATGTCCAAGCAAATACCTCATTTACTATACCATTTGTTATTTTGTTGCATTCAAGTCTTGTTTCTTTTGCACAATATGTCATTAAAAACAACCTTAGGCCATCTTCCCTCTTCCATTTGCTCAATTTCTTTTTAAATACCTTATGACTCGCACCATAAGAATTAATTCAATAGGAGCATCCCTTGTTTCACTTAACAAGATAGGATAAGTAACTAAACTGTTAATTTTTAATTTGTTTGTAATCAAACGCTTCTAAGTTTTGTCAATTTGTTTCCATTGCATGTTGGATGTACTGCTGGCCCATAGCTCACAACCATGGAGAATCATCGAAATCACTGAAAGCCCAAAAATAGTTTGAGTGGTTTTTCAATCCCATAATTCTATCTCTCTACACCTAATTTGAAAAACATAAAATGCTTTCCAACCCCCCAAATTTATTTTCTTTCTACAACCATACCAACTTAGATTTTTGTTGAAGTCAATTATGAGGTATTTGTAATCCACAACTTCTTCCAGAATTTTTCCTTCAAAGTAGAACTTATGGTGGTTTTTTCTTTAATAGAGAAAACCACTACTTTTGTTTTTCTAATATTGACTTGCATCCCCACCCTCCTACAAAAATTCTCAAAGGATAGTAAGTGATCTTGCAAACCAAGAGCAGACTTAGAAATCAAAATAAGGTCATTTGTATACAAACGAAGCCTTATAACAAACTTACCCCAATGGATAATGTCACCCTGTTGCGAATTTAGCCACTCTTCAAGCTTGTCAATGTATAAACCAAAAAGGGTAGGAGATAATGGGAAACCTTTCCTGACCCTAATATTGCTTCTAAAACTTTCAAATATGCCTATTGAAGTTTAAATTTTGACTTTCACTAATCCAGAGATCAAAATTTGGCTCAAAAATGAAAGTTCGCAGAATATTTTGAAACTGGCATCAATTCATAGTGTTCGTTATTATGATTCCAATGACGCTTGAATCACTTCAATCCGATACTGTATGACAAAGTTATGATGTTCTAAATTTTTTGGCCAACAACAATTTTTTTTGCAAGTAAGATGACTAGGCTGCTGACTTGGCAATCCGTACTGTTGATGTGATGATGATGTTAACACGCTAACTGAGTGTACAATAAACAAAGTAGAACTCACTAAATTTCAAGTTCGTACAGGTGTGACTTGGTTGCATTTGATTGGTCGAAGTCATTTTGGTGGCCCAATGGAAAGCTAGCATGTGGCCCAACCAGAGGCCGCCATGTGGCACCTCGTTATTGGTTAAAATTTTGCTATTGAGACCAAAGCCCTTAGCAGGGATCGACCGGATGACATGCCACATACAAACTCTAGCCTCCACCGTCTCGCATATGCTTTGGTTCTTAACCATTATGTCTGCCACATATATTTCAATGGTATGTATTTCCATGTTGGGAGGAGAGGTCAGGTGATGAGCCCCGGTCACTGGTCATGGCCACCACAATATGATCACTGACGAGGAGTGGAAGTCAAAGCATGACAGGGACTGGACCCTCGTCACAGATCGTCCATGGGACCGAGCGCAATAGAGAGGAGCTCAGAGAGCAAGGCAGGGATTCAGCCCCAGCCCCTAGTGCTATCGCACGCCATGTGACCTGGTGTGGAGTCAGGTTCGATGGGGTGAATTTTAAGGCTTGACCCCAGGTTATGATGAAATGCATAACCACCGACAAAGAGTTAAGGAGCTAGCTAGAAGGGGGTGGGAAGTTATCCCCAGCCCCAGACTACATCACCATGCAGATGATCACATGCCCAATGAGGAAGGTGCCAAAGCTAGTGGGGGCGGACCGTTGTCCCCAACCCCCAATCATAGGCGCCCATGTGACCCTGTTTTTATGCATAGGGGTTATTGGGAAAATTAATGAAGCGATAAAATCCACTGATGACGGGAAAAAATGTCACCTCCCAAACTATTCAAAGGGTGAAAATGTCACACAGTTAGGAGGTTCTGTCAAATTGAGGGACGAATAGAAGAAGAAACTTGGGAGAGTCATAACTTGATGATTTTTTGGTCTTTTTGAGCCTAAGAAGAGCCTAGATAGGCATTTTGGACATGTTGAATCCATTGGAAGCCTCATTTTACTTATTGGAGCACTTATGGAAGGACGTTTTGTAGGATTGGGTATTTTAGTGCCAGAGATAATCAATGGTTTGAAGTAGTTTTGAAGGCCTTTTTAGCACGGAGAGAAATTTGTAGGGGTTTCCATCCTTCATATTTTATTTGTAGTAGTTGTGACTTCTATGGTTCAACACTTCCTTTTCTTTTCTCATTATGTGTTTTGAGGAAATATCTTTCTAGTACTTCAATGTGGATTTATTGTACATTTTATGCTCAATTTTCATGTGGAGTATAGGGACTTGATTTGAGAGCACTTTTCATTTTGACCTTTTTATAACTCAATGTAGGTGGTCATACTTTTAGAGTGAGAGTTCTATGTAGAAGAATGTTTCCTTGAAGGGGAAACAAGCGACTCATTTTTCAACAAATTTCATGTACTATTTTACCACTGAAAACTATGGAGCGATCTAGCTATGTTAGTAGGCCTGAAGATGTAGCCCAGGAGGGGTGAAGTCTGTCATCAAATTCTATTTTTCCTCTCTTCATGTTTGCCTTTTTTGAGTTACATGTGGATATGTTGTTTTTTTAATGCTCATATGAAAACTAACTCATCATCCTTGAAGAGATATAAAACTTATTTACAAGGCCCCTTTTGTTTACTTGCAAAGTGTCAGAGGATGGTCAGTTTTTAGGAAGGAGAAGTTATCCTCCAATTTCATACCATTCACCTCTTCAGACAAACTATACATAACTACTCTCAAATGCCTAAGAACCCTAAGTTCCTCCATTTTGTGCCAAAGCTTATCCCTAGGAATTGTGTCAAACACTTTTCTGAAATCAACAAAGAAATAAAAGGCTTCTTCCTTTTTCTCCCAAACTTTTTCAATGATGTACCTTAAAGTTATACAATGATCAATTGTGGAATGTTGAGGTCTAAAACCTAATTGTCCTTTAGCATGTTTATCTCTTTCTTCTACCTACTTGCTAATTTTATTTTCTAGCATGATTCCAAATAACTTTGCAAACAAGGGGTTTATCATTATGGTCCTATAATTGGAGGGATTATTGACGTCACCACTCTTGAAAATAGGTATTGTCAGACTAGTTGTCCAATCCATGGGTAACCCTTGTTATTTATTTCCATTTATAGCCTAAACATTTTTTGAAATACTTTAATATTCATTTGATCTTAGTTACAATAACTTCTACGATCACTTACATAAGAGGTAGGTACTAAGCAACAATGTTGCATATCCAATCATTCCATCCAAACACTTCTTAGAAAACATATCATTTACACACATCATAATCAACTCAACAAATATGTGATTATTGAACACTCTAACAACAGTAAACTTCGTATTTTTCTTCATTACACCAAAGCTATGGCATATGCTCCTCATTATCTAACCTATATAGTTAGAGAAAACTTATAAAATGAAAAACAGCCTAATGACTTTAATTGTGAATATATAAATTTATTCAATCATGGAAATATATTATTCAATGTCTTCACCCTTAAATTAATAATTTATTAATTTATTATATATTTTTATTTCATCTTTGGGGGTTTCTAGCTCCATTGATTTCCATCTTATTCTTATGTATTTATATCATTACTTTCAAATTTAATCGTGTATCTTTACTTTTCTTATTTCTAATATCATCCCTTTACCTAAATATTATTAATCATGTTTAGTTTCATGTATTATTTTTATCTTTTGATTATTTTTTGCATAAGAGGTAGGTACTAAGCACAAGGGCTTCACTGGGAGAGAAATACCATGTTGTGTGCATTCATATTGGGGAATATATATTGAGGAAAAAATGACATAATATATTGAGCATATAATAGGGAGTAAAGGGTTTTTATATTGCCATGTATAAAAAATGAATCTCAAAGTTAATGAAAAAATATAAAGGAGTATAAAAAATGTTAATGAAAAAATGGGTACCTACAATATTTTTTTAAATTGGTGAGGTATATTGGATTTGTATTGGTAGGAGGTTAAATATTGCGATTTTGAGATTTTCCAATATGTAGTCAAATTAAGGGTATTGTTTAGTATGCCACGAATGCATGTGATATGTCATAGGTTCATTATGTGAAGCCCATGTGGTGCTAAGTATCAACGCTACATATTACACTTGTTTTATGGTGTATTGTGTCACACACACACACACACATTCATATTTTGGGAACTATAGATATAGAAATTGAAAAGGAAATTAGAAGTAAACGAACTTGAATTTCTTACTCACCCGGTTAAAGGTTAAAAAATTAAATAATCAACCAAAATCCTTCAATGAATTAGGATATATTTCCCCATACTTCTAGGAACATTCTATAGCTAACATTATTGTATCTTCAACTTTACATTGCTATTCAAGAATTGCATCAATTACTAAATCATAATATTTCATAATAGTGTCATGCACTCTAAGTTGTAAATTGATCTACCCATCCTTAATATATATAATATTTCCTTCACAATGCATGGAAAATTGTCTTCCTTGGGGCTTATATTCTCCTAAGGGTGCATGATAAAATTGGCTTTAAGTTGTGAGTTATTCTCTCGTCCATAGCTTCTCATACCATGGTGGTCACTAACCTTAGGATTAGTATTAGAGATTAAAACAATATGAGAGTTCAAATAATGTTAAAAGTCATACTCTAGAAAACCCCATTTGGAGAGAAACTAGCCAACAATATATTCATTATCATCTTATGGCTTATAATCAGCCATGCCTTGACTTAAAATTAGGCAAGATTGTTAACCTCTTATCTTAGCCAAGTGATCCCTCCCTAATTTAGGCTCATTAAAATGGAGAATCGCCAATCCTTTTAAAGGATTCATCACATGGAATTCATGGGATTTAATACCATGGGCCACCAAAACCATGTGCACTATTGATCTAACAACTTTGACTCTTTCATGAGTCAAGTTACCCTAACATTCTCCCCTTAAATTTGACCAAGGAAATCCACATGCTATCCTCCATTATCACCTATGTCTAAGCTGAGACTTTATCATCAAGGGAACACATACATAACTAGGTCTTACAATCATATGCCCATATACATGTAATTTACAAATTTCATCTCAAAAGTATTTTTTTTTTTTTTTTGGTTATTGCTATTCTCTCAAGTTTGCACATTTTTTTGCACCAAGTGCTCCCCTCACTAGATCTTGATTATGTGGGTACATATCACCCTATTTGATCCCTATTTACTCTTAGGCTCTACTTATATATGTAAGCCACTAAAACCATGTGCATTGTGGACCTAACAACTTTGACACTTTCATGAGCCAAGTTTACCCTAACATTCCCCCTTTAAACTTGACCAAGAAAATCCATATGCTCTCCTCCACTATAACATATATCTACTCCAAGAATTTATCTTAAGGGGAACATATGCCTAACTAGGTCTTACAACTATATGCCCATATACATGTAATTACAAATTCCCCCTTGAAAGTAAATTTGTATTTTTTTTATTATTATCCAGGAATTATGTCGTCATTCTCACACATTTTCACACTTGCTAACACCAAGTTCTCTCCTCACCATATCTTGATAATGTGGTTGCATCTCACCCTATTGAACCTCTATTTCCTCTCAAGCAATCATCATATATATCGTTGAAATCCTAGTTGGGATTCTCCATGTTAGCTTCAACCTCAACAAATAATGTGTTTATAGTTGTAACCTTCACCTCCTTCTATAAACCATTATTCTTTGGGTCTATTACCATTATTACAGATAAAGACGGTGAGAGAGAAAATAATCATAGAAACAATAAAAACACATGAAACACATGGTTTTTATCGTGGAATACCAAAAACTATGAAAAAACACCTAATAGATCTTTCATGGCCCAAAGGAAAATTATAATGAAGTCTCCATGCCTTTAAATAGGCTAAATTACACAATAATACTCTCAGAAAAAAAGTGGGTTATCAAGACATGGAGCCCAAAATCTGTCAATGGTAAATTTACTCTATGACCAAGTTATGTTTACCAAAACTACCTTAACAATCCCCCCTTAAACTTGACTCAGAGAGACTAAACTAGTTTGAACCTCATTGTTGAAGTCCATATAAAAATGTTACCATCCATCGAAATAGATGGGTAACCAGCCACTATATTTGCCAATTTGCTAGGATACTTTTTCTTATACATGGTTCATCAACCATCTCACATTTTTATGTTCAAGCTACCATACAAGTACACCTTCCACCCTTATACCTATTCAGGTGGTCCATTCCACAACTTTACCATCCATAACTTTATGCATCATTGCACTCCAAGGTGTATGCCTAAATAACAATTCTCACAAAAAGAAAACACCAAGCTACCATACAAGCACACCTTCCATCATTGTACGTACTCAAGTGATTCATTCAACAACTTGAGAGATCATGTTCTATCATGCTACATTTACACCTAAACAAAAAGTCTTAAAACCACCTTGGGGAATGCAACTTTCCCACAAATAGGATTTACAACTTGGACCAAAAATCTTTAGGGAATTCATACACAACTGCAACTATCCATAACACGCTAGCTCCTTCAACAAACCCGAACATCATTTAATCCATCTACATTCTCTTGTCCATGTAGTTACCTAACCTCTCTCTTACTATATGTCCTTCCAATGTTGATCCATACCTTGATGTGTGGTCTTCCAACACCATTTTCAGTTACCAAATCCATGGGATATGTCATTGGCCTAGCTCTCAAAATTGACCTTACATAGATCCATCCCAACAACCATTAAACCACTTTTCTCAACTATTGGTTCTTCAATGGCAACATCTCAATAGGACCACCAATCTTGCTCTTGGTTTATTAACATTTTTTGCACTCTCAAGTTCTTTCAAACGACCAATGGTATTGTTCTCTGATGCATCTTGTAAAAAAATATCTATTATAGCATCAACATCATGAAAGTATCTTTGTTTAAATTCTAGTGAAAGATGCCTTTCATGATGTTGATGTTATGGGCTATTTTATGATCCATAGCTTCTCATACCTTAGTGACCACTAATACCTTGGAAAGTTGTCTTCCTTGAGGTTAATATTCTCCTTCTAACACATAATAAAATTGGCTTTAAACTAAGAATTGAGTTACGTGCTATATTGTTATCCATAGCTTCTCATACCTTCATGGCCACAAACTTTATAACCTTTATTCTACATTGTATAACCTTCAACGTTTAGTATTTTTTTTTTTTATCATAATTCCGTTAGTTCTTTGTTAGCCATATCATTTTAGGATATCTAATACTTTGATAGTAACTTTGTAATATCTTCATGCACCAATAAAATTCAAGTTTGCAACACTTGCCTTGTAGTTAAAAGTTTGCATTTTGATAATGTAGTTTTGTGATGCTTGCTAATTCCCCCAACTCGTCTCAATGCCTGTTGCTAGAAACGAAGTTAAACCATCAATATTCTTTAATGTCCCCTCCTTTCATGGTGATGGGTATTTTTCAAGTTACTCCTCCACGTAAAGACTATGTCTTCAAATTATTTGAGTTAGAGTTACGTAGCTGATCATAATTAGATGCGTTATTTTTGAGTTAGAGTTACGTAGCTGAAAATTATGATAATTTAGATGTGTTATCGTTGTGTAACCTTGCCTCCGAATAATTTCCTAGAGGTTATTGGTTGATCCTTGAAATTTGACATCATTATGGACTTAGTAGACGACATATATAGACAGAATGCATACACTGAATTAATGAGAGTATGATTTGTAGCAAGGGCTTCTGTATTAAAAAATATTTCTTCACCTTTCTAATTTGTAATGTGAAATTACTTCGTATTTTCTTCTGTCATGAGACTAGTTATTTTCTTTCACTCTAATAAACGATTCCCTTTACCTAAATTATTTATTTGTGTTAGCCTTTATATGATATAGCTATTTTATATTCTTGTGAGATGAAAGCCAATTTATTCTAAAGGGAGAAATGAAAGATCCTAATTTTAAGGAGGCTTGCCTTAGCTTATGCTTTTTATAGTAGTGTTTCTCTCACATGACACTTTGGTGGTTTTTGTTTGTTTGTTTATATGGTAAAGAGAAGGTTTATGTGATCTATTAGTTATGTTTTTTGTGTTCATATTTTTTCTTGACATATTTTATAACGGAAAATTATAATCCATATGACATACATATATATATGTATTACTAACACATTTATAACCAATGGAAAATCCTTGACACTTGTGGGCAATTTCTTTGTCAATATCTTCTATATTCTTGTGAGGAGCATGACTACCTCTAAAGAACAATTTGCAAAATAATTTTTATGGTTGGTATTTTAAGAATTAGTAAAATTTATCAATGATTGTACACCCAAGGTATGTATGGATCTTAAAATTCTCTCTAGCAAATAATGTATTTTTTGAATGAGAAATGTACTTAAATGTATACAAACACACAAAGTCGGGAAACAACAACCCTCTCCAAATATTATTTAGCATCTAATTTTAAAATGGATTCCATTACAAACTCTTGAGCATCATGGATGCATCTCATTTTCTTCGTCGTATTCAATCCAGGGAGTAAGGGCCTTCAATGCTAGATCTTACTTCTTAGTCTCAAACACCATGGAGGAGCCCTCTTGTCACCAAATGTGAACTCTATAGGTTATCGTTTCCCTCCAAGGGTGTTATGGGTGCCATGGTTAGGTTAGTTGCAAACCAAGAATGGTTCTTGAGGTCTAATCAAGGTCAAGGGAGAACACCAAATTCCTTGAGCCATAAATAATTCTTCTTAATATTAATCACCATGAAAAACTAAGAAAATCCATAAAAGAGTCCCTCATGGGGATCTTTTGGCTATGAGTTATTTACTAGAGGATATTATTATGTTTTTAGTAATATAGATGGATATTTGATTCTTAACAATGGGCAAAGAAGGATAACAAGGGTCTTGGGTATTGAACAAATGTTCTCAAACTCATAGTCATGAAAGATGCATTAAAACACCACATGGGACCTCTCTATGGAATGTTTAGTCTCTAACTGAAATATGGATACTAACTAATTGATTTGGGAAATATTTACAGGTATAGGGGTCTATACCATGGTCAAAAAGAGAAACAAAGGCCCTACAAAGGAAAATTAACATTTTGGGGCTCAAGCACTATGAAAAATGCCTACAACCATGAAATCTTCCCTCTTTACGGGGGTTTTCACCTTTGAGTGGTGTTACAAGTTATATTAGATAGTTTTGTGCTAAGGGGATGGGTCTAGAGGCCTTGGCAATTCTCAAAAGAATAAAAAACAAATCTTCTACTCCTAAAAGGAGGTTTTAGCACTAAAGATCTCATTTAGAAACATGTTAGTTGAGAGATTTTTACATGGTTTTTTATTTTATGTACAACAATAATGCACACACATTTTTTTATTCACAAGTTATAAAGAATTAGATAAAATTATCTCGATTCCTTTACATGTTGGATGTGTTGGTTTCATTAATTTTAGCTTCAAACTAAGGAACTAGTTGATTTCTACTGCATAAATAACAACAAACAAGTTTTTCCATCTCTCTATTAATATCTTCATTTTGACTATATTTTTTAATATGATCCACATATTCAACACCTTGAAACACATAGTTATAGAGTATAGAAATCATATACAAACTTCAAAACATATTTATAAACATTTTATACAAGCTCCATATGATATGTGTGTGTTTTTTGATTTTGATAAGAACTCCAAATCCAATTTAAGCCTTCATCAATTTTATTAATTTTCAAAAAAAAAAAAAACTTAATGATGGTGTATAAGAAATCAATATTTTTTACGACTACTTTTAGCATAGGAAAAGGCACCTCCAATGTTAGATGGAAGGAATATCTTCCCATGAGTGAGATGTTATCACCATGCATGTACCTATCTTTTGGACGCCCCTTCGATGTTACGTACAAATATAATTTTTTTTTTTTAAATAATGCATTATTAATGTAATAACACAAACCTATGCATTATTAAAATATGGATTATACTGGCATAGTCATATAAATTAAATATTCGGTAAACGTTGATAGGCATCAACCCATAATAAACATCAAAACACCTAATACATCACAGGTTGCTAAAATAAGATAAAAATGAAATGATAGAAAATAACTAAATTATAACTTGGCCCCACAGAGTTGATCTTGGACATTGATCGGTCACACTCACACGAATGACTTTGACCCTCCAGCATCCATTGTCAGCTTATATGTCTCACTAGTTACCTCGTCAGAATTATTTTGGGACTATACGACTTTAAGGTAAACAATGATCTACCAAATTGGTATTCGTTGTTTAACTTTCGCGTACATAAGGAATGGATGGGACCCATTGCATTTGTCTTTTCCCTGCTTCCTTTTTTTCTTATATTTTCTACTCCTCCAATGCTCTACCTCTAGAATCTGCCTTTGTCCTTTGGGCTCGTATGCCAAAATCCTCTACACTTCAATGATCTAATAGAACATAAAAAATAAAACATCAGATCCTACTGGGGACAGTTCCTTCCAAGCAAAGCACTAAAAACTTGTAGATTATTGACTTGAACTTGGGCATGGAGTTAAACTAAATATTCCATAAGCAAAATTGAAAGAAAATTAAACACTCTCATATTTACAATGGCTCACCGATATTTACAATGGTCGAGAGTGAAATTATTCAATGCTAAAAGTAGAGCTTGAGGTACTTCCCATTTATAGGCAACTCAAACACTTCACCATCAAGGTTCTCCAATAGAAAAGTATTGTTCCCTTTGACTTCAACTATATTGAAAGGCACGAACTAGAGAGGGTCGAATTTCCCATGTTTACCCTTGTCCTCTCTTTGGACATCCCATCTAAGCATGAGGTCACCTGGCTAAAAAAGTATGCCTTTAGCTTTCATGTCAAATAGAGCCTTCATTTTATCTTGGTATTTGATTAGGCTCTGAGTTACTTGCTCTCTGCTTTCTCATAATCGACCAACTAATTTATTCTTCTAGTCAAATAATTGGGCTCCTCCTCTACATCTTGAATGATTTTTGCCACTGGCATAGCCAATTTTTTTCCAAAATACCACATTGGTAATATATACCAACTCAAATGGGGATTTTCCAGTCAACCTCTTAGTAGTGACTATATTAGTCC
>APFE031430485.1:0-12986 GCA_000404065.3 Pinus taeda | reverse complement strand
AAAGTATAAAATAATACGAGAGGGATGAATTTTCGATTGTTTTAACGAGCCAAACAAGACAAGCGCTCGATCTTTTTTTGTAATAATCCCTCAAGTCCAAAAAGATTAAAATCTAGAGGAGGGATAACACTTGTGGTAGCTTTAACGAGTTGGAGAGGCCCATCGCTCAGCGACCTTTTCATATTTTACGAGTCAAATGAAAAGAGCTTAAAGGAGACTCATTTTTTGAGGAACAAGCGATATTTTCGGGTACAGATGATTCCAGGTAAGGTTTGGAATTTTCCAATCACGGAAGTGTCACAAGGATGGCTAACAGAATCTATCAAAGTGTTCCACATCACATCTCCAGTTGTTCCAGAGAATCTTGTTCCAGTAGGTGCAACCTTCCATTTTCTGCCTTCGAGAGAGCCTTCTTTTGAACCACTATTGAGGAGCTCGGAAGTAGAGAAGAAAACGATAGATAGAAATAAATGGTAGATTTAGAGGCTGATCCTAGGTTCCGTAAGGCCTAAAGACCATAAGGGAGAGGAAAAGACCTAACGTTTCATGCTTGAACCCACCTCATAGTTACTTGTTCTACCATAATTTACTTACTGCCTTCACCATATGGGAGAGATGAAATTTTTCCTACCCCAACTCATTTATTCTACCAGGAATATGAGGGAGGCGAGAGAGTAACTACTATGAAGAAGAAAAAACCTTTGTTTCCCACAAACTATTTCACTAATGTGCTACCTAGACCTGTTATACCTGTACCACTGGAATGAATCAATTAGAGGCCACTTCTATATGCCTTTCAGAAGTATTGGATGGATATATATATATGGTGCTAAATTAGTTGGGAAAAACTTTTAGCTGCATGACATGATGGTTTATTAGCCCAAGAGGGTTCTAATTTCACTAAGATTGTTTCATTATACGAGATTGATTCTCAACATGTGAAAGAGACATCTTTGAATGGATGGGCTTGTGGTTGAATGGCATTGAGCTGGTTCGATGGTTGGTTGATCACAAACCAACCAACTAAGAAAGGACAAGTGAGTGATTCATTTACAAATTGAAACTTAAGGACATTTAGTGACAACAACCACCTACTAAAGTGAGGAATCTTTCGGGAACCTAATTTTGATAGATGGGACAACCTTTTCATTGCTAGGACATATATTTTTGATGCCCAGACCCACATAGAGTATCTTTTCACACTCATCTTACTTTGGAGGGACTATTATTATACCCTTCTAGTACTATCAAAAAACTACGATGATGGGATGGAGTACCAATCCTTCAGTATAACACAAATAACACTCGGGGGAGAGTCTTTACAAAACTTACCTTGGATGGAGAGGCCCCATTTGGTGAGGTATTCCCAGTAGGCCCTATAGAATTAGATCGTTGGAGGCACTTCTAGAATATAATAGAAAAGGAGGAAAACCTTGAATTGTTTACTCATTTGATCGTTTAATGGCCATGGGAATTTGAATCACTCCATTATATCTTACCTTGGAAAGACTATAAATTTGCCTTAAAGGAAAGGAATGACTTTCTATGGACAAAACTAGCTACATGCCTTACAACATAATGAAAAGACAAAGTAAGATCAGTACAAGCTCTTATTGGACTTTATGCCAATGGGGAGGAGAGGAGAGAGCTTATCAAGGATGGATTGGATCATGGGAATTGGCAATCATGATACCTTACCACCTTATACCACCTTCCAAATGCACTTTCTATTTACAGACACCCCTAGTAACATGCTAATTAGGGAGGGAATCTGGAAGACCAAGAGAAGTACCAGATTGGATCAGATGATGTGGGAATTGAAAGAAATGCTCTCAGTCATACACTTGCGCTAATAGAATTTCCTTTTTGAACAACCAATATGGGCACCTAGACCCATGATAACCACATGTTCTAGTATAAGAAACACCCCCTATCAGATTCTTTTTCAAATTCACTAGAATCAAACTTATTTCCCCTCATGCTTGAGGAGCATGAAATAAATCATTGAACAAGAAAGTTGATCTAGCTTCAGAACATATACCTTATATGATTTTTTTCATTTTTTCTATTAAGTATATAATATGAGAGAGATATTTTTAATTTTACATGACTTACTGTACAATGCAACCAAAATAGGAATGATACCTTCTTCTTTCACCAACCTTGAACTTCACGACATGGAGTGCTGCCCGACAACCATTAAGTCATGAATATTAATCAGGATCGAAATTAGAAGTACCTTTATTTTATTACTCTTACTCTTACTTTTACCCCTGCCCTACCCCTACTCACATTCGATGGAAGGAAGGGAAGAAGAGTTTCATCACTACTACACCAGATATTTCATTTTTCAGGTCGGGTGGGATTAGACACCTTACCTTTCTATTTATACAACCTCAGACTGAAAATTTGACACTACATCAGCTAAGATTACCCCACGTAGGGAGGCAGGGGATGATCTTTTTATTTTACCTACATGAACTTCTTAGACCTCGAGGGAGTCGAGGAACTGGAATCACAAAGTGTTCAGGACAAGTTGAGCCTTCCTTATAAGTAGAAGCCATGGATGAAATTGGTTCATCACTAGATTGTTGGATCGGAATGTGGAATAAACATGGGATTTATAATCGCTTCATGAGAATAATTTTGAAGTATTGGATTGATGGCATGGAGAAACTTACCCCAGGAAAGAATGAGACCCATAAGATCATGACCTATAGGAGACAGGATTAGAACACATTCTCTTGTTCAGACCATATACTTGCCTGAATTATATTCTCTCTACAATCCTACATTAGGTTGTACAAGCTTTAGGAGGAACTCCTAGAATAGAATAGAAGGAATTTCTTTAATCTTTGGATCGAAATCAGAATGAAGAGAAGAAAGAGCCCTTACCACCTTGGAGGGAAAACCCTTATATATCCCTGCCATAGCTCTTAAAATCAAACCCTTTTGGTGGGAGTAAAACCTAAGTAGTCTAGAAAGCAAACCCTATCCATGCATGATTTATGTCCATATGATGTCTGCACAATGTCCATATTATGTGCACTTTCAGGGTTCCATATTCAGTTCATATTACCCATTATCCTTTCACTTTACAATACACATACATAGTGCCTGCAGATAAACAGACCAATATGAATAACACTTTCACTTACCGAGTGGATAATAGCCATTGTTTTTGGTGAGGCCCAAAAAAGAAAGGATTAACTTATGATATTTTGGATAACTTTGGTTTAGGTGAGAACCACGTAAAAACAACCCACGTGTTCAGAAAAGGCGGTCACCAAACAATCTGCAATAGATAGATTAATTTCCAATTTGGAGGGACGTGGGTAGATAAAATTAAAAGAAAAGAAAATAGATAAGCTTATATATAATTCATGATGTTAAGGCACCTAAAGAAAGCCTATTTTGAGTGGGCTTATGGCATCTTAAACAACACCATTTAGGGAAGGCGCAATGTAGTCAGCTTGGAACAGATTCTCAAAACATTTGAAGTCACCATTTCTTTTACCAATAAACTCAGTTTGATTTTGTTGTAGGCACCCCTCTCATCAAGGATACTCAAATTCATTTCTTTATTACTCACATGGAATTTCATTAAAATTCTCTATGTTTGATTTGGTGGCATTGATTCAATTGCTTCTTTAGCCCCTCGCTGCTGATATTTTCATTTTTCCTTTGACTTTATGACTTAAGCATCGAAAAGACCATGGGGGTGATTCTTTTATGGCCCCGAATCCCATAGGTGTGGGAGTTTTCATCCGTTCACATTGGATAAGGATATTTTAGGAACGCCCACCCCTTACAGAAATGGATGGGGAGCAAATAACTATTGTTTTTAATCAATACAATGGAATGCCTTACTTATTTGTTGAGATTCCAAGAGACAATACACTTCAATTTATTAGAAAATTATATATTACAAAGTAATGGAACACATAAAATATATTGCAGAAATAATAATAATAATAATAATATCCATTTTTAAGGTCACAACCAAGCCAAACACCAATTGGTGTATGAGACCCCTTTTTTTTGTGGGACAAGGGACCCACCTCTACGCAGAGATTTTACTGCTGAGTCTATGAAGGCATACATACTCTAAGCCTGTCTGCTTTTGAACCTGTGACCTCTTAAGAGGAAACACATGCTTTTAACCATTAGACCCACTCAAGCTGTATAGACACAGATATACATGGCTCGCCCAATTTGGGCTACGTCCATGAAGAAACAGCGAGTCCTCCCTTTTATATTATCCAACAAACTGAAGAGATACAACCTACAACACATCCTTTGTAATTCCCTCTTCTCTCTCACTCAATCTCCTCTCTCTTTCTCACTCAGAACACAGATATACATAGATGCAATACAATTCTCTCATATATAGTGAGGGGTTGCATTCTAGGGAAGAAAACCCTAAATTAAACATAACTTCTATGATCAGATCTCCGCCTAATGAATGACCCAAATTGACTATGAAATTACAATAGTTTACAAGGAAATTTTACATCTATTTTTAGCTTTGGGGGCTGTCGTCCCCTGTAGACCCCCCTTGTAGTGCAAATATTACAGGAGGCATTGCCACATTATGAAGTGGGGTCCAATGAGGTGATACTTTTGGATAAAGAAGATATTTAGGTTCCATACTGAACACAATTTACTTCATTAGTCTATATAGATGGTTATGATACTCTATGAGGTAAGGGGGTGAAACTATGCTTCAATTAGGCTAGTACTCAATGCAAACAATGGTCGGTACTCCAAGTTTTGATCCCAGTGTTGATCCCAGTACTATATCCAGTAGGTTACAAGTATCAATGCCAAGGTAGGTTCAATCGCAGGGGTGTCTTGGCACTCATTTCTTTTTATTTTTTATTTACACTTGAATCCATCAATTTTTCAAGGGTACATTCTCATGTCACAACGAATGCGAGCTGAAATATAAGCTCCCCATCGAGTGAGGGATAATATTGTGTCCCCATCAAGAGCTAATATAGAAACCCCATTAACAAACTATCTCTCACTCCAAATGTTGGGGCATAAGAATATATCATCCCAATAAAATACAATCTCATCGACCCTTCAATGGATTAATGGATTATTTATTTATTTTCACCTTGCTGCAAGCAACATTTACCTGAGGGATTCTAGCAGTAAATTAAGGAAACATCCTCTTAGAAAGTATAAACCTTCTCTCTTACATTCTAAACCATAGATGAAAAGACATGGAATATGGCTCAGGTGACCATGGTTTTGCTCGAACCGTAGCACATAATACTTAGCCAAGAAATTCATCTATACGCTCCGAAACTTAACAGAATCAAAGGATTTAAAAATGACCATTGTTAACATACGTGAAAAAGAGATTTTGATGCTTGAAACTCTCAGACCTAGCCTATAACATTAGAGTTTGCCGAGCTTGGCTCGTGAGGGATGCAGTTTCAAATGAGCGATTGAGTGGCGGATGGGGTATGGTTCAGTTACCCTAACCTCACAAGGTTTAAAAACCACCATTAGATAAAGAACTATATCATCCATGGTGGGAGTGACGCCAATGTACTCACTCGATGACTCGCAACTGTGGGTGGAAACAATTCGAAAAGCTTCTATACGAATCCTAGCATATTGAATGATCTGGTTAATGGTTAATGTTCATATGTATAAAGTATATCGCTTTGCCAAGATCTATGTATTATTATTGTTATTATTATCCAATTTTCAGGTCACGACCAAGCTAGACACCAAATTGGTAAATGAGACCCCCTTCTTTATGGGACAACGAAGGCATACATACTCTACCACCCTCCAATTTTTATCATGTATAAGTTCCACATTGAAAATTTGATTAAATAATTCCTTTAATGAAATTTGCTTCAAAATTATGGTAGCGAGGTGGAGCTACATGTTTATTGTCAAGTAAATTTATTTTGCTTTGTTTTATTTGCATGGTGTCATTTTTCTACTTTTGGTTTTAGTATGTTACATATATAAACAATTGTTTTGGAATAGATTTTATTGTACTAAAGAAATTAATTCATTTGTTATATATTTTTATAATTTAATAAATTAAAATAAATTAGATAAATCAAATAAATTATAATAATAATAATTATTAAAATAATAAATAATCCGAAGGGTTAGCTCAAGCGATAGAGTTCTCATTGCTAAGTACCTCGCTACTCGACACCCTTAACATTACACCTTTATATTCATATTTATAAAAATAAATTTATAGTAATGAATATAGTCAAAATTATTTTGAGGTAAAAGGAGAACTAACATAAAGATACCGAATCTTAACTAAATTATTAAAAAAATATTTTGATTAATATTGAAATTGTTGAAATCATTAGGTAAAAATCACATCGAAAACTTTTTCTCACGCAGTTCAAACCATCTCGTGTGATTCATTTTCATGACAAGATGAAAAACATATCATGACATAAGATTAAATATACGAACATAGATGCTTTCTAGGCATTAGAATATAACAACTAGTTTTGTTTAAAAAATTATCAAAGTAACAAATAGTAGTAAATAATGAATTAAATTAAAATTAAAACTATTGGTATTATTATTTTAATAAAAGGGAAGATCAAATAAGGTTAAAAAAAATTATTTTAACAAATCAAATAAATAATAAAAATTGAATAAAATGAAAGAATGAATAGAATATATATATATTATATATATATATATATATATAATAATTATATATATATAATATATATATATATATATATATCTGATGATGATGATGATGATGATGATGATTAATGCCTATCTGATCTCAAGAAAAGAGAAGAAAAGTAAGTGCGATTCTTCAAATTCTTGTTCACCAAAACTTGGCACCGTCGGCTCGCAACTCTGTTGCCTTCAATCTATTGTGTTTTCGCACTTGTTTTCCTCAAAATTTTGTACATTTCTTGCATTAATTCAAATTTCTAAGAGTCTCCCTAGTTCTGGAGTATGAGTAAAATCCCGATATGGAGCGAATTATAAGTGATTAATGGTTTTTGGTTTTCTTGTTCAAAGTTGCCTTTCGAAGTTATTGAAAGTATAACATTAGTAACTATCATGGAATATTAGGAGAGGATGGGAGGAGCAGTTTATAGCGTCTCTAGGAAAAATGTGAGTTATTTTATTTCCCCGCTACATTTGTTTTGGCATGCCTCTGTTAATCTAAACAAAAACTGATATGAAGGAACGATTTTGTGTTTTCTTCACCTTGAATATATTTTAATGACTATAAAATTTGAGTTGGAATTTTGAACTTGAGCTGTGGCATGATGCTAAAACCATGTATTTCATCTTATAGAATATAGAGGTTTAAAAATTTGTTTTGCAGATCTATCACATATTTTTTTAAATTGTCTAGAAATTTAGAATAAGTTAATGTGGTTTAGTTTTACCACAATTAGATGAACCATACTAGCTAGTTCCAAAATGTTTTAGTAATTTAAAAATTTATGTAATAGCAAATCTCTGAATAACTCTACACACAAAAGCCTCCATTCAAGTAGATCTCTGAATAACTTTACTCACAAAAACCTTCGTTCATGTTGGTTACCCATCAACCTTGTGATTTGAATGAATTCATGCCGAATTTTAGAGAGATTAGACCGAAATAATCCACTGAAAAAGCTTCCAAAAAGTCACACTAAAGACAACTCGAAACTAAAAGAGTTGTCTTTAGTGCGAATTTTTGGAGTTTTAGGTCGAAACAATTGTGGTGAAATCTTGATTTGTGTTATTTAAACTAGTTTTTTTATTGTATATATGGATTCAGATCACTAAGTGTTGGACACCTAATCCTAGATGGGTTAGTGTGGAAGCTTAATAGACTAAGTAGTCCAAGAGACCTTGGGATGTGAATCCCAACGGTCACATAATGTACTATAAATGTATATCATTTGTCAATAAAAATTGTATTGCATGTTTTATCTTTCATATCTCTCTTGCTCTCCATGTGTGTTTAACATGGTATCACAGCAGGCGTATTCTTGCCCTGCATAATTAATTTGAGCCATTTGTTTATGGCCTTTCTGTGCAATTTATTTCTACCATATTCTTTTATAAAGACCTGCACTCTATCTCCCATATTCACTTGAACGATGAAACGTTCCTCTGCCTGACACTGCTAGAACTGCCTCTGTCGTGACATAACGCCCTCTAGTGCACCAGCGCTGCCTCTGTCCTAAAATAATATGCTCTTTGTACCTGCGCTCTCATTCTCTGCCATTACCTGCGCTCTCTATCCATAAATGCTCTCCTTTTCCTTCAAATCAGAAATGTCTACGAGAGGCAACCGATCATCCTTTGGAAGAACACTCCACTTGGGTGATGACACGGCTCGCAACCATCGAAAGTCATCAACATTAGACCACATTCTAGTTTCATCCTTAAGATCTGACTGTTGCAACCCCTCCTTGTTCCCTCGGTAAAAAAATTGCATAAGGAGCAAACCTGACTCTGTTGGTATACTCAACTATTGATCTGCGACGAACCCTAAGATAAACGTCTGTATTTGTAGTCTGGTGGATCCTAATCTGATGAGATGCAAGAATGAACACGCAATTCTCCGCTGATTCTATAAGTACAAAACCCATAACGGGCCATACAAACACCTGGCAGCCGTTCACTCTATGAATAAACAGTGCCCTCAACCAACCCCGGAGATAAATTTTACAATTCACCGAGTCTGATAGTGCAAAATCCCCATCTTTAGAGCATCCAGATCATTAACCAGAACCATTCCTTCCCTGTTTCGGAAACCAGGAGCACAATAGTTGTCTTTTCAAAGAGTGACAACATTATTATCGTTCACTTTTCTTACTGCACTTTTAGGCTTTTGAATGGCTTCAGGGTTCTTTTTAGTGACCTTGTTTTTGAAAGTAAATTTCTTTTTCGGTAGAAGCTGAGAATTCAAATTATCCAACTTCTCCTTCAGCTCTGCACTGGCATTCTGTGCACTTCGTACTTCATATGAGGGCAAGAAATATGAATTCACAGCAACCATATTTTCAAGGCCATTGATATCTAAAGCTAAGGTTTCTAAACATGATTTCAGAAGGGTTTTTTCTTGAGAGCTTGTTTCTTCGTGAAATTCATCTATCCGTTTATGGATTTTCTATTTGATATCGGAGAAACCTTTGAGAAAAAAATCAACCAATTCAAATACAGGGGCAGAGAGGGTTTCGATTTTACGTGATTGGGATTGCTGAAGACGGGCATTATTCATATATGCGAGGTGTTTGAGCATTGATGCATGCTTCTTCTCTTGATTTAAGGTTGGGGTTTCCCCATCACTGCCATTGACTTCGTCGCTGCTGAAAGCTTCGTCTGGTACATTCTCAGCCATTTCATACGAATCGACGGGCGTTCAAACGGGTACGAATGTCCGAACGAACATAAAATCGTCTAATGGTGTCTACTAGGGCTTAGTATCAAAACCTGAAACCCGGATTACAACACCGGCCTTTAACCCATTCTCTTCTAAAAAATGGAAGCCGAGATCAGCCCACAGGTCTCAATCCTATATGTGAAGCCGATTTATAATCTCTAGATCTTCCTCCAAGAAGAAGCTTTGAATTAGGAACCTGTCCAGGCGTACCTCTAACAGTAGCAAGAAATTAAGTCATTGATTTAGTAGATTATTATGAAGATCAGCTGAGATTCATTCACTGTGCTCTGCTCGGGGAGGCGCAACTTGAGCATCTTCCACAAAACCCTAGGAAACATTACCACTCTGGAGTACTTAGATCTTCGAGGTTGCATCAAAGTGACAGAATTACCTCCACTACTCCTTCCTTTGGTTTTGGGAGCACTACAGCTTTTGGTCAATCGACTCTAGCACTTGGTGCTGCATCTACTCCAGCATTTGGGAGCAGCACAACATTTGGAAGCAATCCATCTTTTGTTTTGGGGGTCAAAGTTCGGCTTTTGGAGCTCAGTCAAGGGTATTGCCTTTTCAATAACCATTTCCTTAGGCGACTCATTTTATGCTTATCGACTTTCCATGCGTCTCAAACAATTAGAGTGTTGAGTAACAATAGTAATTGATAGCGATATTGTTTGGAGTCTTTATTGTCTTTAGTGATATTGTTTTGAGATCCTCGCAGAGGAGAGCTAGAATTCTTTTAAAGGTTTTGAAAGCTCTACAAGAGCATATTTGGGTCAAGATATTTGTTGGACAACAAAGTCATTTCACAAAAGGGAGTAAAAATTTGCTGAAGAAAAATGGTTCCAATTGATGAAATATTAGAGTTACTGGACAATCTAATACTCTCTACTATAGATAATACAGTCAAAATCAGCAAAGATTTTATCACCGATATTCATAGTTGTTTACAAGATTTACATGAAAAGATTGATTTTTTACACCTTGAATCTCAATTCCAGCGAGAAGAATTACAACAGTGGAGTCATCATTCTGAACCTGCTTCTGTTCAGAAAATTGAAACAGACTCCCATAAACAGTGAGACAATAATGTTACAGTTGGTTCAGATTTAATACCAAATAAAGCAACAGTTGTACATGCAGATGCAGAAACTCAGTCTGCACTTCCCAAGCCCATCATCAGACCTTGGGAACATCTTTTCCACAACAAGCACAGAACTCGTCTTGGATATGACAAGGACTTGTCCTTTCATATTCCAGACTACTCAAAGCTCATTCAGTTTCAGAGTGCTGGATTTATTCATGAGAGTTCACCTGCTCCTCATGACAGTTCACCTCCAGGTGTTCCAGACTCTGCTCCTCTTCCACAACAACAACAACAACAGATCGTGAAATTCCAACACTGTGATCGAGTTGGCCATCTAAAAGATGACTGTTTTGATCTTTATCCATGTAAGCATTGTCATAAAACTAACCATTCTTCACATAGATGCTTCATAAGCAAACGTCCTGCAAGAACAAAGATTCATCTTGGATGGATCGCTTCTTGGCAATGGGCATCAACAGCCAAGAAGATATTCCAATCACGTGTCAAAACTTGTTCCAAAGTGTTGAACAGTCTTGCAGTTGAGTTTTCTCCATCATCTCACCTTGTATATGACAAGGGGGGAAATGATGGTCATCTACAAGCTTCAAAATCACATCAAGCAAGCCTGAGCCACAATCTGCCACACCAGTTTCAGAGTTGTAGCCAAAGACAAAGATGCCCGTGAACATGCCTTCAGTTGGCAATCTGGGACACTTCCTCTAGCAGAAGACTTCGGCTTCGTGCCAGTTTTGGAAGAGTTCCAGGAACAAAATTGAAAACACTTCCTCTAGCAAAAGACTCGAGCTTCTCGCTAGTTTTGGAAGAGTTTCAGGAATTGCATTAAGCATTCCAGAGTTGAGACTTCCCTTTTCAGGTTGAATTTTTCCCTTTCATGTGGGGTGAGACCTCCCTTTATTTGTTGAACGTTTCCCTCTTCAAAACAATAGGATCACTTCCTCTAGCAGAAGACTCCAGCTTCTTGCCAATTTTGGAAGAGTTCCGAGAACTCCACTAAGCGTTCCAGTGTTGGTGGCCATCCTTAAACCACCGCCCTTTATACCAACATTTCAGAGAGCACATTCAACCTAGTGGTGCCATGCATTTTTGCAGATTTTGTATTATAGCTCTCTTCTTGGACCCATACATAACCCTTCGGATTAAGGGGGGGAATATTGGACACCTAATCCTAAATGGGTTAGTGTGGAAACTGAATAGAATAAGTAGTCCAAGAGACCTTGGGATGTGAATCCCAACGGTCACATAATGTACTATAAATGTATATCATTGGTCAATAAAAATTGTATTGCATGTTTTATCTTTCATATCTCTCTTGCTGTCCATGTGTGTTTAACATTGATAAACCCCTAGGGCACTTCTATTGTTTAGGGGTTACCCATCAAACTTGTAATTTCAATGAATTTGAGCCAAATTTAAGAAAAATTAGTCCAGAATAATCAACCCTAAAAGCTTCCAAAAATTCACACTAAAGACAGCTCGAAACTAGATGAGTTGTCTTTGATTTGATTGTTTGGAGTTTCCGATGCCAGAATCAGGTGGAAAAAATTGTTGTGAAATCTTCATTTATGTTATTTAAACTACTTTTTTTACTGTATATATGGATGAGCAAAACCCCTAACCACAAGTTTGATGGTTAGGGGTTAACCATCAAACTTGTGGTTTCATTCAATTCATGTCGGATTTTAGAGAAATTAGACCAGAATAATCCACCTGAAAAGCTTCTAAAAAGTCAGACTAAAAACAACTAGAAACTAAAGGAGTTGTCTTTAGTGCGGCTTTTTGGAGTTTCCAGTGCGAGAATCTGGTGGTAAAATATGTGGTGAAACCTTGATTTGCTTTATTTAAACTAGTTTTTTTACAGTATATATGGATTCAACACCGTGAAAAACACCAAGGGAACTTGTATTGTGAAGCGGTTATGCTTCAAACTTGTGACTTCAATGAATTCATGCCAGAACTTAGATAAGTTAGACAAGAATAATCCACGAGTCCAAAAATTCGCACTAAGGACAACTCAAAACTAAAGGAGTTTTCTTTAGTGTGACTTTTCAGAGTTTCTCGTGTCAAAATCTAGTGGTAAAATTTGCGGTGAAACCTTAATTTGTATTATTTAAACTAGGTTTTTTTTACTTTATATATGGATTCAACAATCTCACAAAACCCCTAGGGCGCTTCTATTCTTGAGGGTTACACATCAAACTTGTGATTTCAATGAGTTCTTGTCAAATTTTTGAGAAATTAGACTCGAATAATCCACCAGAAAAGCTTCGAAAAAGTCGCATTAAAGATAACTTGTAGCTAAAGGAGTTGTCTTTAGTGCGACTTTTTGGAGTTTCCAGTGCTGGAATCTGGTGGAAAAGTTTGTGGTGAAAGCTTGATTTGTGTTATTTAAACTAGTTTTTTAACTTTATATATGGATTCAACACCCTGAAAAACCCTTAGGGCACTTCTATTGTGCAAGGGTTACCCGTCAAA
>APFE031430484.1:0-20131 GCA_000404065.3 Pinus taeda | reverse complement strand
TTAACATAGTTCAACATCATCTCATTTCTAAATATGCTAGTGTTGTTATTTTTTAATACATCTAACAACAAACTGTTATGTTATTTCGATGGTGATATATGCTTTAACAATTCTTCTAATTAATTATTTAATTAAAAGAATTAGCTCAAAAGTTTTCATTTCTTTTAGTACATGATTAATTTTTATTACCATGTACTAAAGACAACCATTTTAGATCACATTCAAATAGCAAGTAAACCCGGGAAATAAATAGTTTTTTTTATATGCATATACCTTAGGGATTGAATATACTTCTATCAAACACTTATGTAACTATTTATTAAGTGATTTATGGTTAGTATTTAGATTAACAAGGAGTCATATCTCGAGAGCTATCTCCTTGATCTAATTTCTTCATTTTTACTTCAATTCCTTAATATTTTCTTTTCATAAATCAGCTCTTGATTGGGAGAAGGATTTTTATTTCCTTCAATCAAGATAGGATAGATTAATTGCATACTAGTTAAATCATGCATGTGTTATCTTAGAAATCCTCTCTTTGAGGCAAAGCTTTAGATTGTTTTGGTTGTTCCACAAAAAAACAAACTTAAGGATCATTCTTCTTGCTTGGTCAGCTAGAAGAATTGATCTAATGTCCCTAGCTATTAGCAATTAAAGACATATTTAAAACTAATAGTGGTTGGGAAAATGTAACTAGACCTAATTTAACCAGTCGGAGCCACTAAAAAGAAGTTGCTTTAAGGTTTGGACCGAGTGGTTTTCCCCCATGTTGGTGCAACGAATTTTCAGGCATCAACGGTACCTTGTGGTCCATTTTCATCATTAGTGGGGCCCCTTGCGTTTATTAATTGTATTCCTTAATGACCAACAAGAAGATGATTTGTACCATAGTCAACATCAACTCATCCATTCACAGGATGTAGATTTGTACCATTGAGGTTGGGACAAAGACCTTGGGCTTGGAGGAATCACATTCATACATGTTATCCCTCCCAAGCTATGAAAAAGTTTTTCGCTATATTATGTACTTTGAAGGTCACTCAGGGAAACTCTCATTTGTGTCTAACAACTTCCTAATGTAAATTGTGGCATAAATCCACATTTTATTTTTCTCATTGTTATGATCTCTTTATTGATAACATGGGTTCATAATGGATTCTTTCATGGCCATGTACTAGATGTTCATGTCATGGATCTACAATGTATTTTGTTGGTGCCATGCTTTGTTATCTCCTATAGAAAGCATGGGTATGCCTATCTTAAGGATGATATATATGATAGAATATTGGATGTTTTGTAGGTCTTGATTGGTTCCTTGATCTTTGGCTCCTTTCTTGTGCCACCTCTTCATATTTTCCATATTGTAATGTGTTTCCATGACTATTTTCACTTATAATCTCACACATTATGGGGACATTTTTATATCTCTATTTGACACTTATGAGCTTAGTTGAGGAACCTAATTGAGTTAGTAGATTGAAACACTCACTTCTGACCTTGGGAAAGTCAATTTTGATTCCGCATTACTCATGAGACCAAGAAAAATTGAGGTGTGCTTTCTTTCCTTTATCGATAAGTGATGAAAATGATTACATCATTCTTAGGATACTGACACAAAGCCATGATGCTCCTAACCTTATAGATTTGTACATTTCCTAGGAGATCCACTTAGAGGGCATAAAATTCCTTAACATATGGTCTAGAAGTTTGTGTTGTTATATAAAATCATTAATATTTATGTGTCTACCTTCATCCTGCCATCTCCTCAACATATGTATATAAGGAGGTCATTCCCAAGGGAATTTATAAGGAAGAAAGACAATCATGTAATCAAATGCTGGTGAAATACTCAGATAGGAATCCTTGCATCTGAAAGGTAGCTTTACTTTCAACAATCAACCAAGGGCGAGCTAGATCCAAGAGATGAGAAAGGTCTTCATACATCTCAAAGGTATAATCTTATATGATTGACATTTCCATCATAATATCGATACTATGATTTCTTCCCCATATACAATGTTTTCTCCCCCATATACAATGTATTTGAACTACTTGTATTAGATCTAGATTAGTTTGAGAAATATAGATTAGATCTTGTTTATCTCTCACCTTTGCATTTGTTGGAAAGAAAGGTTTGGTGCTTATGGATTGTGTGCAGGTTACAAATATTGGAGTAAGGAGCAAGGACTTTAGGATCTAAAGCGGGATCTCCTACAACCATCATTAGTCAAGATCATAACAACCCTCATCAAAGAAGGTATATATTCACTCCCATCCATTTCCATTGCATTATTTGAAGTGTATGAAGGGATTGCTCCAAGAGAGTTAGTAATGGGTGATCTATCATTTGGTCTATACAAATATTGGGTAGATTTGTGGAATTCTTCTCTTGGACATAGGGATAAATTCCTATTAACAATGTCCAAATCTCCTTTGCATATTCAGGGCAATCCCTCCCCTCATATTTGAGATCTGTTGGTAGTCTTACATTACTAGACGACCATTAAAGCTACTCAAGAGGCTAAGAGATAGAGTTTTTCAACTATCCTTGTAGTCCTTCTTTCTCATTCAATATGCTTGTTATAGCCTCGTCTCGAAGGAAAATAGGTGGTTAAGGCACCTAAAAGTCCTCTCTTCATTGAAATATTAAAGCATTCAACCACATATAAATCCATTAACCAATTTTACTACTCAACAAATAATAACATTTATACATAGAAACTTTCTCCCTCTAGGGGTCATTAAATCTAGCATAACAAAATCATACGCAATTTTCCTTATAAGCCTAATACTACACCACTAAATATGCTTCTCTCAGTCATATGTCATTCAAGAAATACAACAACAACAAAGAAATTTCCATGCAGTTAATCCAAAAGCAATAAACCAATGGTTGATCTATTTAAATAGGCATTTCTTTAAAAAAGGAGAAGGAACTTATATAAATTACATATTGCCTAAACTAGGAATGAGCCATTTTCCACCCAACCATAAGCTTAATAGCATCTCATCTGTCTACAACTAGTCACCCCCAAGCTAGGCTATGATACCATGGGGAAACTTTTGTCACTCCAGACTTTAGCTAGGTGAAGGTTATTCTCCTTCAGAGGCATAAATAACTCAAGGAACTATTTTTCCTTATTGAAACTCTTTATGATATCCAAATGCATCTTCACTGGCTTGTAAATGCAAATGATGAACCCCTTCATAACTCAATAGTTCCTCAATGGTTTCCTTGCCTCTTGCTTCTCATGCTTGCCCAACATACATCAAATCTCAACCCACTTAACTCAACTAAGTTTCAACCACCATCCGCCTTAGGAATTGCAACCTTGTACTCATGCCTTCTACCCTACTATGTTTTTTCCTCTACCTCTATCGCTATCTTGTGTATGGCCTATTCCTATGTTAACAATTCTTTCACATCCTTTTCCATTTGTCGGTCTCTACACCTTCCATAATTTTCCACATTAAGTTTTGCCAATTGTTGTACAACCCCACATCTACCTTAGTCTTCAAGGAAAATCTATGATTTAGTGTCAAATTCCAAGGAATGTACTCAGTCCATTCTTTCTAGTGAATTTCGAAGCAACATTTAAACTTCCACCTGAACTTCCACAATTATGAGGGTGGATATTCCAACTACTTTGTGCTTCAGAATCAATGAGTTTTTGGGTAAGAGGGAACGTGCTAAGTTTTGAATTCAAATTTCATGGCAAGGTTTTGGGAAAAGCAATTCCCCTTACCATTTCCCCACTCAAGGTATCATAGCTTGTGTAAGTGCTCATATGTTCCCATTCGACTATGTCAACATATTCACTAATCAAGTATTTAGATTTGATATACATTATTTGTAGATTCGTCCAATTCATCTTTGTCAATAATAATATATACATACCAACATAGACAATACAATGCCATTAAAATTATTAACTAGGGCAATCATATAAATTAAATGGCTGGTAAATGTTGATAGACATCATCCCATAATAAGCATCAAAACACTTCATAATACATCTCACGATAGTAGAATGAAAAAGTCATAAAATACTAACTAAATTATAACTTTATTATTATTATTATTATTATTAATTATAAAAATAATTAATATAAAAGTTAAACATATATACATTTGAAAAAATGTGGAACAAGATTATTATTCATCGATATTTATGCCCCACTTTACCATATTGATTCTTAATATGTGAATACATTTTGTTACAATACCATAGTCCAACACCACACGCTAAAAGCAGCATAACTCATATTATTTAATATGACACTTATTCATATTAATCAATGTAAAAAAGCCCCTTTGGAAATAAATCTTAATCTTTGTTTTGTGTAATTACTAAAAATATTCCAAAAAATTAAATCCATACCATCCACCTAAAAATTAAATTAAAAATCATAAAATCACATAATTATAAACAAATCATAAAATAAAAAAATATTACATTTCAATCTATATATATTTGTATATATCAAAATTATATCTTTATAAACTTTTTTTTAATAAATTAAACATTTTCTAAATAAATTAATCATTAAGTGTATAATAATTTTGAAAATATGCACGCAACTCTAATGTTGAAGGAGGATGACATGTAATAAGGTCACCTTTGTTTCCAAGATAAGGACAATCCATGTGGTCCATAAGTTTGTGGTGGTAACACTAAGAGTACATTAAATACAGTGACATGGGGTTTAACGGTAAGTTTCGTTGGGTGAAACCCACGAGATGGAGGTTCAAATTTCATTGAGTATATGGACTGTTGTGTCTTGGCTAGAAGAGTAGGCGACCCCCAAACGGACGTCTCGGCTCTTGTTGAGACATAGATTAATTGCTATTGTGTGTGGCTTGCAGGCTGTTGCACCTAGCCTAGGTTTATAGTGGCAGCTAGTTGGATTTGATCCTAACCCTGTTCAAGATAACTCTCGCCAATTACCAATTATCTAGATTAATAAAAAACATAACAATGTTTTTGTTCTTAGTTAAGTGTACAATGCCGGTGGAAATATGCATGCATGTAAATGCCAATCCATGTGGTCAACAAGTGTGTAGTGGCAACGCTGACACCACATTAAATAAACAATGACTTTTTATTATTTAAGTGTATAATGCTTATGGAAATATCGATGGATCTATAACGGTGGAGGTGAATTGGATATTTATAAGGTTTAGGGAATGTGTATATTTACATTTTTTCTTAATTAAAAAAAATCACGATTTATGGATTCAGCGTGTTTTCAAGATTATCTTGGATCGTGTTAAAAAGCCCAAACGTGCAGTGCAGTGGAGTGGAACATGGCAATCATAATTGTTAGAGAGTTTTGTATATATATTATATATTATATATATATATATATTTTTTTTTTAAAGTGGATTAGTCTTGGGAGTTGGGTATATTATTATATTTCGTAGTACGTTTTTTATTTATTTTTTTTGTTATTTTATTTGAGTACATGTGTTTTTATTTTTATTTTTTGTTATTTAATTATATTTTAACATTAAAATTTTAATTTTGTTATTTTTTATTGTGATATTTAAATCAGATTTGATGGGATTATATATGTCAGTTCATAAATCTCTTGTGTCCACGCAATCGCAAGCTAAAAAAGTTAGCACTTCGTTTTTATTCTTCTAGACTTGCCTTGATTATAAAATGTTATATAAATTGTCACATCTGCAGCTACCAAAGGGTCATGCCTCTTGTCTCATGCTGAATGCGATTGCGATTAGCCGGATCTAACGGGATTATACACTCCAATTCACAAATCCCCCACGTCTGTGCAATCACAAGTTTCCAAGGGTCATGTCTCCCAACCCATACCAAATGCGATTGCGATCTGACATCAGCAGTGATGTCAGATTCACGTCATCTATCCATGTCACCTTTTCACATGGATCTTCCATGTCACAATCACGTCATCTTGCAGATCGCAAATCACAAATATTTAGGGACTATCGGTACCCAACCGCTCTGTTGTTGTGATTGCGATATCACAATCACAAGATTCAAGGGTCACATGCCATCTTCCTCCTCTGCCCATTCCATTCCAATTGCAATTTGGTCTTGATTGATATGATTCAAATTTTCGTCTATTTCGATAGGGATTCTCCCTGCTCGAAATATGACGATAATTCATCCGCTCTTGGCTTAATTGCAATTGCGATTCAATCCCTTTCACTGTGATTGTGATTTGATTTTGATAGGGATGCTTCTGATTCTAATGCGATTGCGATTTGATTTCAAATGCCCCCATTGCACGTTAATTATAACTCCCTGATTGTATGTGATTGCGATAAAATGAGTCATGTTTCCAATTAATAAGCGATTGTGATTTAATTAAACAACCCACCTATTTTTAGTCAGGCTTATCTTTTTCTGAAAACATAGTTTCGATTTATGATTGCTTACCCATGGTTTATCGTTTTCCAAGTATAAACGAAGAATTCAACAACAAAGAAAACGAATAGGAGAAAGCTGCGCAGAGAAAGAAGCATATCAGTTCCATAGAATCTGCAAATGCTAGGATCCTTTGATCAAAATACGAGGCCAATAAGCCAGAATGACATTTCAAAAGATTATCTTTGAAAACTGTTCTTATTTTTTTCATGATTTGAGGGATTCCATTAATTTCCTCAGTGTTGTGGGCAGACGTTATTTAAAAAAATAAATCGTATTGCTATTTAAACCCATTTAATGGATCAAACAACAAGTTCGGAATCTGAGAAAGAAATCCTTTGGGGCTTGCATTTTTGTATCTCCAAGTTTATCTTAATATACTGAACCGGGTCCAAAATTCGAAGAAGAAAGCCTTTGAGGCTTGCATTATCATACCTCTTAGTCTTTTTAATAGAATGATAGCCTCTGAATTCTTTTTCTTTTACTTAAAGAATCTTTAGCTAGTTGCATTTCTGTACTTTTGGAGAGTTTTGGGATGAAGAAAAAGGATTGAGATTGTGAATTCTACAAAAGGAGCATGATAGAATAGGCATTTTTTTCAATGTTTTAATGTTCTGTTTTGTATAATTTGCAGTCATTCCATCTTTCAATTTGTCTATTATATGTATATTATTAACACAGTTCAACATAATCTCATTTCTGAATATGCTAGTGCGTAATTTTTTAATACATTTAACAACAAATTGTTATTTTATTTGGATGGTGATATATGCTTTAACAATTATTTTAATTAATTATTTAATTAAAAGAATTAACTTAAAAGTTTTCATTTCTTTTAGTATATGACAATTTTTTTATTACCATGTACTAAAGACAACCATTTTAGATCACATTCAAATAACAAGTAAACGCAGGAAATAAATAGTTTTTTTATATGCAAATACCTTAGGGATTGAATATACTTCTATCAAATACTTATGTAACTATTTACTAAGTGCTTGATGGTTATTATTTAGATTAACAAGGAGTCAGATCTCGAGAGCTATCTCCTTGATCTAATTTCTTCATTTTTACTTT
The DNA here is from genome assembly GCA_000404065.3 of Pinus taeda. Lineage (NCBI taxonomy): Eukaryota > Viridiplantae > Streptophyta > Pinopsida > Pinales > Pinaceae > Pinus > Pinus taeda. The sequence continues at coordinate 12,644 of APFE031430484.1, read as the reverse complement.
GATTCCTTAATATCTTCTTTTAGTAAATCAGCCCTTGATTGGGAGAAGGATTTTTCTTTCCTTCAATCAAGATAGGATAGATTAATTGCATACTAGTTAAATCATGCATGTGTTATCTTAGAAATCCTCTCTTCGAGGCAAAGCTTTAGATTGGTTTGGTTGTTCCACAAAAAAGAACTTAAGGATCATTCTTCTTGTCTGATTAGCTAGAAGAATAGATCTAATGTCCCTAGCTATTAGCAATTAAAGACATATTTAAAGTTGATAGTGATTGGGAAAAGGTAACTGAACCTAATTTAACCAGTCAAAGCCACTACCCCAAACAGAAAAGGCGCTACTTTAAGGTTCGGACCGGGTGGTTTTCCCCATGTTGGTGAAACGAATTTCGAGGCATCAACAGTACCTTGTGGTCCATTTTCATCACTAGTGGGTCCCCTTGCGTCTGTTAACTGTGTTCCTCAATGACCAACAATAAGACGATTTGTACCATAGTCAGCATCAACTCATTCATTCACATGATGTAGATTTGTACCATTGAGGTTGGGACAAAGACCTTGGGCGTGGAGGAATCTCATTCATACATGTTATCCCTCCCAAGCCACGAAAAAGTATTTCACTATATTATGTACTTTGAAGGCCACTCAGGGAAACTCTCATTTGTGTCTAACAACCTCCTGATGTAAATTGTGGCATAAATCCAAATTTTATTTTTCTCATTATTATGATCTCTTTATCGATAACATGGTTTCAAAATGGATCCTTTCATGGTCATGTACTAGATGTTCATGTCATGTATCTACAATGTATTTTGTTGGTGCCATGCTTTGTTATCTCCTGCAGAAAGCATGGGTATACCTATATTAAGGATGATATATATGATAGAATATTGGATGTTTTGCAGGTCTTGATTGGTTCCTTGATCTTTGGCTCCTTTCTTATGCCACCTCTTCGTATTTTCCATATTGTAATGTGTTTCCATGACTAGTTTCACTTCGAATCTCACACATTATGGGGAAATTGTTATAACTCTATTTGACACATGTGAGCTTAGTTGAGGAACCTACTTGAGTTAGTAGATTGAGATACTCACTTCTAACCTTTTGAAAGTCAATTTTGGTTTCACATTACTCATGAGACCAAGAAAAAAGTGAGGCACACTTTCTTTCCTTTAGCAATAAGTGATGAAAGTGATTACATCACTCTTAGGATACTGACACAAAGCCATGATGCTCCTAACATTATACATTTGTACATTTCCTAGGAGATCTACTTAGAGAGCATAAAATTCATTGTCATATGGTCTAGAAGTTTGTGTTGTTATGTAAAATCATTAGGAGTTATGTGTCTACCTTCATCCTCCCATCTGCTCAACATATGTATATAAGGAGGCTATTCCCAAGGGAAGATATGAGGAAGAAAGACAATCATGTAATGAAATGTTGGATAAATACTCAGAGAGGAATCCTTGCATATGAAAGGTAACCTTACTTTCAACAATCAACCAAGGGGGAGTTAGATCCAAGAAACCATAAATGTCTTCATACATCTCAAAGGTATAATCTTATATGATTGAAATTTCCATCATAATATCGATATTACGATTTCTTCCCCATATACAACGTTTTCTCCCTCGTATGCAATGTATGTGAACTACTTGTATTAGATCTAGATTAGTTTGAGAAATCTAGATTAGATCTTGTTTATCTCTCACCTTTGCATTTCTTGAAAGAAAGATTTGGTGCTTGTGGATTGCGTGTAGGTTACAAATATTGGAGTAAGGAGCAAGGACTTTAAGATCTAAAGCAGGATCTTGTACAACCATCAAAAGTCAAGATCATGACAACCCTCATCAAAGAAGGTATATATTCACTCCCATCCATTTCCATTGCATTATTATGAAGTGTATGAAGGGATTGTTCCAAGAGAGTTAGTAATGGGTGATCTATCATTTGGTCTATACAAATCTTGGGTAGATTTGTGGAATTCTTCTCTTGGACATAGGGATAAATTCCTATTAACAGTGTCCAAATCTCCTTTGCATAGTCGGTGCAATCCCTCCCCTCATATTTGAGATCTATTCATAGTCTTACATTTCTAGACGACCATCAAGGCTACTCAAGAGGCTAAGAGATAAAGTTTTTCAACCGTCCTTGTAGTCCTTCTTTCTCATTCAATATGCTTGTTATAGTCCCGCCTCCAAGGAAAATATGTGGTTAGGGCACCTACAATTCCTCTGTTCATTGAAATATTAAAGAATTCAAGCACATATAAGTCCATTAACCAATTTTGGAAATACAACAACAACAAAGACATTTCCATGCAGTTAATACAAAAGCAGTCAACTAATTGTGGATCTATTTAAATAGGCATTTCCTTAAAAAGGGAGAAGGAAATTATATAAATTACATGTTGCCTTGATTGGGAATGAGCCATTTTCCACCCAACCATAGGATCAATTGCATCTCATCTTTCTACAACTAGTCACCCCCAAGCTAGGCTATGATACCATAAGGGAAACATTTGTCACTCCAGACTTTAGCTAGGTGAAGGTTATTCTCCTTCATAGGCATAAATAACTCAAGGAACTCTTTTTCCTCATTGAACCTCTTTATGATCTCCAAATGCATCTTCACTGGCTTGTAAATGCAAATGATGAACCTCTTCATTACTCAGTAGTTCCTCAATGGTTTCCTTGCCTCTTGCTTCTCATGCTTTCCCAACATACATCAAATCCCGACCCATTTAACTCAACTAAGTTTCAACCACCATCCCTCTTAGGAATTGCAACCTCGTACTCATGTCTTCTAGCCTACTATGTTGTGTTCTCTACCTCTATCATTATCTTGTGTATGCCCCATTCCTATGTTAACAATTCTTTCACATCCTTTTCCATTTGTGGATCTCTACACCTTCCATAATTTTCCACATTAAGTTTTTCCAGTTGTTGTACAACCCCACATCTACCTTAGTCTTCAAGGAAAATCCGTAAGTCAGTGTCAAATTCCAAGGAATTTACTCAGTCAATTCTTTCTATTGAATTTTGAAGCAACATTTCAACTGCCACCTGAACTTCCACAATTATGAGGGTGGATATTCCAACTATTTTGTGCTTCAGAATCAATGAGTTTTTGGGTAAAAGGGAACACACTAAGTTTTGAATTCAAATTTCATGGCAAGGTTTTGGGAAAAATAATTCCCCTCACCATTTCCCCACTCAAGGTATCATAGCCTGTATAAGTGCTCACATGTTCCCATTCGACTATGTCAACATATGCACTAATCAAGCATTTAGATTTGATATACATTATTTGTAGATTCATCCAATTCATCTTTGTCACAATAATAATATATCCACACCAACATAGACAATATAATGCCATTAAAATAATTAGCTAGGGCAATCATATAAATTAAATGACTGGTAAATGTTGATAGACATCATGCCATAATAAGCATCAAAACACCTCATAATACATATCACCTTATTAAAAAGAAAAAATCATAAAATACTAACTAAATTATAACTTTATTAATTTTTTTTTTTTGTAATTTATGCTACTTCGATTATTATACAAAAAGGATTACAAAAAAGCTTACACCAAGGCTAACCTCAAAATTCACCATGCTAAGATGGTTATAGCTGGACTTTAACACTGGAAGATGAGACAATAACACCAACCAAGACTGAAGGACTGAAAGACTGACAATTGGACACAATCCGGAACCCATTGAAAGCCAAACCATTTGACACATACTAAAACCCACTATCTCGGTCTTTGTGTGGAGATTCAAACATACATAGATATAACATCAAACATAGACGAAGATGAAGACCGAATTCGACCTGACCAGACCTTAAAGGATAAAAAACTATCCCACGACGAACGTTGTGCACTGGAGAAGTCGAACACACTTCATGAAACCGCAGAAGCGACCCCCAAAACGGCGAGGAGACAAGCTCAAGCATCCACAGAGGTGGATGGTTTCTCCTCAACAATTCTGCAACCATACTGATCTGACGCACTCGTATCTGTGTAAGGAGCATCATCCTTTTCCGACTCGCTTGGACCCGCCACCGCACCCGAGGCCTCCGCAGGATGAAATCTTGGACATTGAACAGGAGAAGGTGGTCTAGGCTCTGCAGGGACTTCTGGAGAAGCTGCGTTTTCGCACTTCTCAATCCGCACAGACACAAAATAAGTAGCATTGTCCAAGGAGCAGGGGAACCGAAAACGGGTTGAGGGGTGAGAGCTGTGCGAACACGCAGCTGCACGGCCTTGGCCTCTACCTCTGCCTCGGCCACGCCTTGCCCCATGGGAGTTAACTTCTTCAGAGGGGGAATCCATTGAGGAAGAGGAGCGCTGAGGGGAAGCTCTTCCTCTGGCTCCTCCCCGAGACCCACCCCTTCGACTGATAAGGCGGAGCCGTTCACGCGACATTCTGGAGCGACACTGAAACAGGGGCTGCACAAAGAACTAGTTCACCACCCGCCATAATTCACAGAGAGCCAATTGACCTTGCCCAAAGGCTTAATAGTAGACAGAAGCACGAAGGGCGACAAATAGGAATCAGAAGGAACACAGAGGGGCGGGGTGAGACTTACCACAAAGAGCTGGTCTGGAATGTCACCCTGAGCGTCGAGGGGCGCAATGAGAACACAAACAAACTGGTGCTTACAGACGAGAGAGCCAGGGCGCCCAAAAGAAAAGACCAAGGCCTTATGTGCTGAGGGCCGAGGTCTGAACCTTAGAGTCTGCTGCCAAGGCCCAAGCACCAGCCGCAAATCGAAAAAGAAAAGCATCCACAACCAGATTGCGCGATGAATAGACCTCAGATGAGGCATAACCAGCGGAGGCTGGTTCTTAAAAAGCCACAGAGCGACATTCCAAGCACTGGACATTGCAACGCAGGCAGACTGCAAGCTGAGCACCGGAGAGGCGAATTGAAGGCCAACTATAATGCGGTTGACGATAATTTGTAGGGCGACATTAAGGCCTGCATTGAATTTATCAGGACGGGGGTGGCAGGCCCGTAGATTGCCCCTACAGCTGGCGGATCTGGGCTGCCACTTGCCTAGTGGGAAGGCCGCCCCCGCATTAATATCCATATTAATCACCCGCAGCCGGGGATAACTTTATTATTATTATTATAATATTAAATATAAATAATTAATAAAAAGTAAACATATATACATTTGAAAAAACATGGAACAAAATTGTTATCCTTGGATATTTAACCCCCACTTTACCATAGAGATTCTTAATGTGTGAATATATTTGTTACAATACCATAGTCCAATACTACATACTAAAAGCAACATGACTCATTTCCAATACCACATACTAAAAGCAACATAACTCATTTGATATGAAATTTATTCATATGACTATTGTTTTTTAGTTAATTAATTTAAAAAAGCAAAAATAGTATAACCACTTTGGAAATAAATCTTAATCTTTGATTTGTGTAATTACTAAAAATATTCCAAAAAAATTATATCCATACCATCCACTTAATAATTAAATTAAAAATCATAAAATCACATCATTACATGAATAATATTACAATTTCGATCTATATATTTATATATTTAAATTATATCTTTATGATTTTTTTTAATAAATTAAACATTTTTTTTAATAAATTATTATTGAGTGTATAATAATTTTGAGAAAATGCGGGCAACTCTAATGTTGAAGGAGGATGACATGTAATAAGGTCAACTTTGTTTCCAGCACAAGGACAATCCATGTGGTCCATAACTTATGTGCTGACAACACGGAGAGTACATTAAACAACGATGTTTTTGTTGTTAGTTAAGTGTACAATGCTTGTGGAAATATGCATGCATTTAAATGCCAATCCATGTGGTCAACAAGTTTGTAGTGGCAACGCTGACACAACATTAAATAAACTATGACTTTTTATTATTTAAGTGAATAATGCTTATGGAAATATCGATGGATCTATAATGGCAATGGTGAATTGGATAATTATAAAGTTTAGGGAATTTTTAGGAGTAGTTCATTGAAATGGAGGAATTGCGTGGACCGTTAATTTCATTTTTTTATAGAGACAATGTTTGAATTGTGTTTTTGATGGTGGAAATGGATTCAACACCATAAAAAACGTCTAAAACATCTAAAATTTTGAACTTTAACAACTATAACTTGGATTTACAGAAATCCTTGCTGGACTTTCTCTAAATATAATTGGAATTTCCATAATTTTTTGAGCAATTCCTCCGACTTGTTAGATACAACTTTTCTTAATTAGATTTTATTTTATTTTATTTTTATTTTTTTATTTTTACTTAGTTATGGGAGAATCCCTAATAAGAACCATTTTCGTCAACGTTTCAAATCTCAACTGGGATCCATCATCAGGACTTCATGAATGCTTGATAGAAGAAAAGTTCAATTGAGGAATTAAATAGTAATGAGGAGATTAGGTTTTGGGATGAGATGAATGTCAGCTTGTTATTAAATTTGTATATATAATATATATTATTTTTTACAGCTATTAGTTTGGGCGTTGTGTATATTATATATTGTAGTAGGTATGGTATTTCAATTTTAGTTTTTCATTTCATTAGGGTTTATGTATTAGTTTTTATTTATCTTATTTAGTTTTATTTTCACTCTTGTTTATAGTATTAGTTTTTTTTGTTTTTAATATTATTTTTTATTTTTTTTTGTGTTAGTTTGTTGACCAATTTTTTTTTCTATTTATTAAGTTTTATTAAAAATACAAATTTTGTTCTTTTTAATATTATTTAAATTTATTTATTGTAAAGGTATTGCTTGAGGTCTTATTATGATTTTTTAGTAACTCTATAGTTATTAATTTTTGTTTTTTGTTTTGTTTGTTGTTATATATTTATATATTTTTTTTTTCATGAATTAATTTTTTTTTCTTTAGTATTTTCAATTTAAAATAAGTTATTATTACATGGTACTATAGTTTTGCTTTGACTATGTATTAGTTTGTCTTTTGACCAACAAATTTATGCTACTTATCCATAATTTAACATTGAGAAATAAATTTTGTTATTTTTATTATTATTATTAAGATCTATTTATTTGTAAGGTGATTGGTTATGGCTTGTAACTTCCATTTCTATTAGCTATTAATTTTTTTTGTTTAGTTTTATTTCTTTTTTGTTAAACTTTTTATTATTATTTATATACGTTAATAAAAAATAAATTACATATTACATATTAAAGTGTTATATTCAATTTATTAAACAATTTTAATATAAACCTTTCTTACTTTTTAGTGATTACCATTCAAACATAAATATTTAATTAATTGTTTTATTTATTTTTAAGAAATCTTTTATCTATTATTTTAGGTTAATTAATTCTTCAATTTAGGGTTAAAGTTACCCACCAAAACTTGATTATGAGAAATACATAGAGAATCATTTGTCCACGTGTTTGGCCAACTAGTGTGTTCATCGTCAACAAGTTGGGAACACAATCAGAACAATATAAATGAGAATGAGTCCTCAAACTAGTGTAGTTCATCGTCAAACAAGTTGGGAACAAATCAGACAATTTAAATAGAGCATGCAGTCCTCAACTGGACTATATAGAACGAGCACAATAACGATCATAATATATGCTATACTATGTTCAATCATTACACACATAGAATTTTCCCAACCGGAATGGTAGGGGAATCCATGTGCCAAGCTGGCAAAGCAGAGAGCACGTTAAACTCCACGTTCTCACGGCGGCCTGCGATGTTACAGTTCCCCCTCAATTCAATTCAAAGATAATAACAATCAGCGCCAGCTCATTCTTAGTACTTGTTTACTGGCGAAACAAAGACCCCAAGGATTCCTAGAAAATTATCTCTAGTTTTTTTAACGAAGATTGGACCGTTGGTTGAAAATCGCAACAGGGAATAGATAAAATTTGACCCAACGAGCTCAATCCGGACGCGCCTCTCCTTTTGTCAAAAGCCCTGTATAACGGATACCATCTCTGCCGGGTTGTCTCTGTGAACGTTGGTGATAATTCCTGTTTCGACTTTACCGACAATTTGCCGCCGCTTTCATTTGAAATGAAGTATATAAATAAAAAACCATATCTCACACCTCGTTCTCGGACACTCTTCTGCATTTACACTTGTTTTAATTTTCTCCCAGTTTTCCAGGCAGATCTGCATCAAGGCCACAACTTTCTGAAAGGATAAGGGGCTGGTCGCCTGGGATCTAGCAACAATGGAAGCATCTAAAGATCATCCCACTCCATATCCAGGTCAGTGGTTTTTCTTCTCCAGGTCAGATTCATAGGCTCTGTAACAGTCAATGTAGACCAATTTTTTTAGCTGGTTTCTCTCTGGTTAAGGATCTATATTCACAGGCCGGTCGTCTTGATTACCTGTGCATCACTGCAATTGCACATAGAGCTTCATGAATTTAATTTCTAACATGTGGGTACCTTGTGGAATGCCCTTGTTTGACATTCTGGTTAAGGGCTTATATCTACATGAAATTTCTCTTGAGGTCTAGGTTTACGTTGCAGAGAGTTTTCTAATCATGAAATTTCTCTTCAGGTCTAGGTTTACGTTGGAGAGAGTTTTCTAACCAGTTTTATTTATAGAGGCTTTCCGTGGAGATAGATTGTGGTCTGAGTTGGTAAAGATGCAGAGGGTTTCTACCGTCTTATTTATAGAGACTTTCCGTGGAGCTGGATTGTCGTCTGCAGGGTATTTTCCCCTTTGAAAACTAGCAACTCTTTAAGGCTCAAACTTTGACTCCTGTTCTCACCTTAAATATCCATATTGTCACATTAATTTTGATCATAGTGGTCTCAGAGCACTGGCCAAGTCACCCTCTCATACAGATCCGACGAATATGTCCTAAACAGAAGATGGCCAATAAAAGTCCAATCACAGCTCAATTCCATTGATGGAGCAGGATTTATCTACTGTTTGTGTGTTTTGCAAAAGGGTTGATTCTTTTCTCATTAGGTCAGATAACTTGTCCATATATACACAGTAAATGAATTCAAAGCCCATTGGTGGATGTATTCTGCTTGGCTTTCTCTCTGTCAGCTTTGTTACATTTTGATTAGGAAATGAATGGTCTGGCTAAAAATCATTATAGAGATTCAGTTTTGCACTCTCTCAAGTACCGTTAATCTGACTAATTTTAGAAACTTGAGTGGATTTCAAGTGGAGATGAATATGCAATTTGTGGATCTGTATTCCTGTCTGAGGTCAGATCCCAGCCAGGCCAGCTTATCAGTGGATGAAAAGATAAAAGTGTTAGGTCTTAGGTTGTGATAGCATTCAACTTCAGCTTTTGTTCCCTACATGCATTTCCAAGTTGAGTTTTCATTTTCTTCAGCCTTCATAAATATACACACACTTCATTTGCAGATCTTTTTTTGTGGGCTTGTTGCAGGCAATGTAAAACAGAGATTTCCCCGGAGATCTTCACCCCCCAAAAGCAAAGAAAATAAGGCCTCAAATGAGATATCAATCATTCCTAAAAGGTGTGTTTTGCTTATCAAACCAATTACTTTCTGGTTCCAGTGCCTATTTTACAGTTAAAATCCTCTCTAGTTTCAACCCTTTTGGCCTGGTTTAACACAAAACATATTTCATATTTGTTTCTTAAGATGGCAGGAAAGGCCAATAATTTTAAATATTTTGTGTGTTTTTCCTCAGAGAAAAACGTTCACTAAGTGTGAGTAAGAGTGTTAGCACGCTGGACTTGTCAATAAAGGATAAACCTGCTAGAGCCGCAAGAAGACTCTCCGTTCCTTCAAAATATGCAACCCCTGTTGCAAAGACTGACAACAAGTTGCTTTACTCTACACCTTCATGCACTATATCAGAAAACAAATCTACTTCAAAGCCAGATTTTCTCGTGGGACCCTTCGCCAAAGGAAAGGGCACTGCTAAGTCAGCATCACTTCAAGGTCCATTCAGCAAGAATCAAGGTAAGGTTAATGGTGGAAACAAAGATGCAATGCCAACTTCCATGGTTGGAGCAACACCACAGGAAATTCCAAAGTCTGGACAAAGAAGAAAATTTAGCACCTTGAGGTCTGCTTCCTATTGGTTGGCACAAATCAAGCTTGCAGAATCTGCTGGAAAACATGGCATTTCACTTGGATTTTTTCGACTTGCTCTAGAATCTACAGCCGAGGTGGGGAAAATTCCCTATCCTCAAATTTTAACTTTCTATTTTTGAATTTTGCATTGGCTTGGGTGGCTTGCTCTTGTTTATTCATTTTTTATATCTTATTGATTCAGCTTAACTGATGTTTTGTTCGTTCACAGCCTCTGCAAAGGGTCCGAGATGAGCTGAAATGCTATGCCAAAAAGCATAGTCTCCTTGATCTTGGTGATGTTGCTCAAGAGGTCCTGTTGAACTACGGTATCTTGGAAGAAGTTACTGTAGAAGTTGAAGCTAAAACAGGGGCCAAAGAACTTGTAGTGCGCATTCCTGAGGCGTGCCCCCTTATACCTGAGCATGATGAAGGAGAAGAATCTCATGGTGGCATTGATGGCAAAAATTCCCCAAGTAAAGCAGAGGAGATATGTTCGTCAAAGGTCCAAGATGGTAATGCAGTGAAGGCAGGAAAATTCGACTCAAACAAAAATACTACTGATAAAGTTGAATCAATTGACGCAGAAAAACCAGGGCTGACCTCTCAGATAAAAAAAAATAGCAGCGTTCAAAAGTGGAAGAAATCTTCAACTCAGCCTGTAACGAAATTACAGACATCAGTGGTTAGAAAATCTTCAAGTGTTAAAATTGCAGATAAGGGTTCTCCTATTAAATCATCGGCGAGACGTTCTTCCATAAATCCTGCCAGACGTTCTTCTATAAATCCTGCAATGACCAAAACTGAGCAGAATGAAATCAGAGATGGAAACCGAAAAGACAAGGGGAGTACTAAGAACAAGCCTTCTCAACTAGGTAGTTTCCATGTAAAGCAGAATGCATTGTTTTTTATGAGTTAGGAATGTTATTAATGTATTGTGCTAGATACATATAAGAACCATGTTGTTTGTGGCAGATTTGCCTTCCTCCATAGAGAGCATGCCAGAAGAGGACAAAGAGAATTTGGTAGGACATCCTATACTTGCAGCAATACCTTCAAAATTAGTGGTTTGCACTAATTTTCTATTTTAGTTAGGGTAATTTTGGGGAAAACTGAAATTGAAATACTGTTTCTATGACAGGACTCCCAGCATATGGACAACACAAGCATGCAAACAGCTTCAGAGGATGTAACAAAGGGTAAGATTGGTGCCAGTATTGATTCTGAATAGGGTGAGGACAGGTTTGAGTGGTCTTCATAAGTTCAATAGTTTTGATGGTTTCATTGTTAAAAGAATATTAAGAACATAGATATTATAAGACATGACTTATCATAAAAATAGATTCTATGATAGAATCCATTTTTCTTGTACTCTGTAGTTTAGAAGTTATGTACAAGTTTGGTTGGGAGTGAAATGTAAATAGAAAATTGTTATAGAGAATTTCTGATAACTAAAGGATAGCATTGGGCTAGATTGTAAGAATCATATTCTTTTATTCTGTAATAATAGCATATCTGTTTTTAGCTGATTAACTCTATTTTCATTGTTGGCATTGCTATTTGATATCTTCTAGTTTGAATCTTTTAGTGCCATCTGTGTCCCGGTGTGTAGCCTTCTTTATGATATAAAAGAACAATGGCTACAGTGATGGCCATGTTAAAAGGGAGTATGTATTTTGGGATTATGATGTGGAAATAAATGCCTTCCATGACCATATTGCCTCCAGCTTCTCTTTGTTCTTTAGTTAAGAAGCTGCAATACCTGTTCACATTCCATTTTAGAAGACAATCATAAAACAAAGGAAGTGATTCACTGGTCTTACTTAGACAGCCATCCAAAACAAAGGAAACAATCCAATTTTCAAAAGTGTACAAGGAAAAGTAAGTTGATACTGTGTTTAATAAATTTATGCTCTTGAAACTAAGTCTAAGGAAAACAAATATCTAACTGATGTAGTGAATGAAACCTGTACTTCTTTCAAATATCAAACTGATAGGTAAGTAAGGAACGAGCAAATCTTCGTCAAATAAATAACCGTTACCAGTCAGCTACTAATTATATGGGCACCCAGAGGTGAAATTAGATATTTTAGTTAAAAAAAATATATTAATATATTATTTTTTATAATATTTCTAAGAATATAATTATTAATTAAAAAAAACATATGGTAATGGATGATCGATCTAACCTAGTATTAATTTACCCTTTCTTGTATTGTCAAGCTCCCCACATAAAAGTCATTGCAAAACCAAAAGAAAACCTTTTAAGAGAGAATACATTTGACTTATTAGATATGTTGTGTATAAAAGTCATTGCAAAATCAAAAGAAAACCTTTTAAGAGAGAGAATACATTTGACTTATTAACAAAGGAAAGTTATTAAATTAGACAGATAAAGTTGCTTGTGTAAACTTACACCTAATGATAATTAACTACATTGGAAAAGCGTATGTGTCAAGAATAATATCACTCAAAAATAAATGCACGAGTGCATGAGTGCACAATCATATTTTCAGTGATAACTTACACTAAAGAATACGTAAATATTGACTTTAATATGGAAATGTATTGGAA
>APFE031430477.1:46305-58085 GCA_000404065.3 Pinus taeda | reverse complement strand
CTTTAGCAACCCCGAATTTTTCATAATCTTTTATCTTATACACATTCGCCTCAGAAAAATCATATGCCGCGATCCTAACTCAAGCGAATCAAGAGAAAGCGGAAGCTCCAATCGCATTCTTTAGCTCTAATTTACAAGGGGCTGAACTCAATTATTCAAACGTAGAGAAATAGGCGTATGCCGTATTCAAAGCGTTAAACTATTTCAGACCTTTCTTACTTAAAACCCACACCAAGGTCATAGTACCGTTTCCAGCAGTAAGAAATCTTTTAATACAGAAAGATGTGGGTGAAAAGAAAGCGAATTGGATCACTGCTTTACAGGAATACGATCTTGAAATCAAACCAGCAAGCATTGTGAGAGGCCAAGGCTTCTGCAAAATGCTGGTTGGAGCATCGCATATTCCTAAAAGCTCGTCTGAGGAAGTACAAACGTATGAGGTAAGCCTAAACGATATAGAATCTTTATACGCTGACACCATTTATTATCTCAAAAACGGGTATGCTCCAGCTCACCTGGATCACACTAAGAAAAGAGCCTTGAGATTAAAGGCTAAACAATATCAGCTCATAGATGATGTTCTGTTTAAAAGAAATTATGATTTTGTGCTTCTTAGGTGTCTCGAGAAAACTGAATCCGAAAAGGTTTTGCAGGAACTCCATGATGGACCTGCAGGCGGACATTACACTGGAGATGCCACTGCACACAAGATCTTGCGCGCAGGGTATTATTGGCCCACATTGTTCAAAGACTCACATAGTTACGTGAGGAAATGCCAAATATGCCAAACTACTGCAGGGAGACAAAGGAAACCGTCCATGCCACTACAGCCGGTAAACATTGAGCAACCATTCAGTCAATGGGGCCTGGACATAATAGGTGAGATCGTTCCTCACTCCTCTAAGCAGCATAGATATATCCTCACGGCAACTAATTATTTCACTAAATGGGTAGAAGCGGTACCTCTCAAGACAGCTAATTCTGAAAATATCATTGAATTCATTGATCAATTTATAATCACTAGATTTGGATTGCCATCAGCTTTAATTTTTCATAATGCTTCTTACTTTTCTAGAAATGCAATGACTGATTTTGCACTTAAAAGAGGGTTTAAACTAAAATATTCGTCCAACTATTATCCGCAAGGAAACGGATTGGCTGAGTCAACAAATAAGAACCTAATCAGGATTATTAAAAGGACAGTTGACCAAAGCCAGAAGAATTGGCACAAAACCTTGGTAAATGCTTTATGGGTAGATAGAATAACGAAGAAGGCTTCAATCGACACTTCTCCCTTTAACTTAGTTTATGGGAAGGAAGTGGTTCTTCCAACCCATTTAATGATTCCTTCCTTGTCTTTAGTACAGTACATCGATGAAGTATTTACTTCCTCTTTACAACTAAGACAGATGGGAATAATTAAATTGGAAGAACAACGAGAGAAAGCTAAGAAAACCCATGCTCATCACCAAGCACTAATAAAATCTTCTTTTGACTCAAGCATAATAACCAAAAAAAACTTTCAGATGGGAGATCTAGTTTTGAAATGGGATAAGGCTCACGAAGAGAAAGGCAAACATACAAAATTCCAGAAAATGTGGCTTGGTCCTTTTCAGATTCTAGAAGTCGTAGGCCCGTCAACGTTTGTGTTGCAGGATTTAGCAGGTAGAAAGGATTCCTTGCCTGTTAACGGACAAATCCTGAAAATATACTTTCCATAGAAGATAACTCTTCTATTTTTTGTAGGATAGCTTTTTGTTCTTCTTTCTTAGAAATAAAACCAGTTGTAGATGATTACTACAGGAATTCGCGTTAAATTGGACACCAGATCCTCTGTCAGATCTTGTTTTTATTTCACTTGTACAAACAGTAAATTTTTTTCGAGAATCTGATCTTTATTATTGACAAATAGAGTCCAACTTTGCTCTAGATATGATACTAGTTTTGACTTCAAAATTTTTTATGAAAGCAACCTTTGGCAAGAATCTTGTTTTATATCAGCACAATGAAAGGTATCAATTATAAAATGAGCACTCTCTGTAAAACTGCTATTTTTCGAACTCTATTATTATCGTCCAGAACTTTCTTAAGGAAAAACAATGGGTTCCTCCCTGCTAAAGGAAATTGCAGCATTCAGAGAAGTAATATGAGAAAGCAATATGTATCTCAAAGAATAAGAGGTCTCATCACGAGCCGGATTATCATGATCACAGATATTATAACTTGCTGACCTTGCCAATACTGTCCACCAAAACAGGGCAACGACTTAAGATTGTTGCAATCAAAAGACAAGGGGTCTCATCACGAGCCAGCTTGTTCAGCAAAAGTGTAAATCAAGTGAATGACTGTGTCATAAATTGGCCACCAAAACAAGACATTGTTCTTTAGAGAATAAAAAGAAAAAGTGTCAAAATGGGTTTTTCTCTAAAAAATTGTAGATTGCTTTAAGCAGGATAAAGGATCATTGCTGGGTAACAGGTAACCCTGTCGAGGCTATGGACGCCTACGGGCAGCAGAGGCTCTACCTACGGTAAATGAGCATATTTTAAATGACCAGCATAGCAGAGATGACCTCATTTTATCTTTAAAAGGGACCAAGTAATGGCTGGTGTAAATACAAAGGTTGAACCATAGGAAGCAAACGAATGGAATGCAGAAAGGTTGAAATAAAGTATCATTGATAGGATAAGACAAACGTACTCTATCTGTCCATAACAAAGTTTAGACTGACGAAATTTTTTCTGTTTCGGAAGTTGAAGCTCAATAGAAAGTCAGAGATAACTGGTTCTTCCCAGTGAATCGCCATTGTTGTGGTCACCAACAACCCCCCCTCTTTTGTTTGGTATTAGCAACAACACCGAGCAAATGGGGGACCCTCAGTGAAAAATACATCGAAATTCCCCTTGAATATTTTTGTTTTTTCCTTAGAATCTTATCACAACAAAGCAAAGGAAACACTTCCTTTTATAAGTGTATCAAACCACGAAGAAGTGACGCTAAACTCATCGCATCGCATTTACCATTAGCGCTCTTAATAGGAGAGGCTTAAGAAATCCCCGACGGCTGATGTGCGACATCACATATCGCAGCAGCCGCATAGAGTAAGATGCAATGACTAATATCCGTGATTTGCGATTTGCAATTTGCGATCTCGGATCCGCAATCTGCGATCTGCGATGATCCAATATGGTGATACCACAGTGCCGTAATACAAATCTGCGATCTGCAATCTACGACGAAGCGTGAAATCTTGCTCAACACAACATTCAAGGGAAAGCTTTCCTTTAATCAGAATTAGGCACGCGCCTGTAAAAAGAAATTAATGATCGTACGAATGGCTACTTTTCATTTCTCGAAGAGTCAGTTCACTTTGATTGACATGATTATACACATGCAAGATCTAAAGCTTTCATATCAGATTTTATTTTTCATTTACTCTTTTCTTTTACGCAAACTATAAAACAGGAGATAAAATGGAGTAAGTTTTCTTTTGCAGGAAACATCTAAAGAAAAGAGGAAAGCGCCGATGCTCAGAGGCCATAGAAAAGACTTCTTCGGAAGAAGGAACCACATACGATAGGACTGCAGATTCCAGAGTATCACTCAGTGGATGCTAACGACCGATAGCCCACCTAAATTTCAGAATCAAAGGCGCACAAAAGCAGCATGACTACAAAGATACCTGAAGCTTACACGAGAGAAAAGCCCGGAATGAAGAACAAATGCAGTTTCCAATCCAAAGAATTGCTCGGAAAGTAAAGTCTTCTGACTCATCAAGTCATTCACGAAGACAGAAAACCAAAATAGCAAAAGCAGATCCAGTTTGAGAAAAATTCAAGTTATTACCAAGTATACATTCAATCAGCGGGAGATTCTCTAAAAATATCTGATAGTTTATCAAAGAAGTGGTGCCGACCCTTGTTACTTCTATTTTTATAACATGCACAAAGGGAAAGGAAACCAAACGACTCCTCTCAGACGAATACTTCACGCTCACAACACTAAGGAGAAAATACAGAAATAGTTCAAAGTTAGATTTAATTTTAGAAATAACTTGCTTTATCAGAGGGACGGTCATTTGAAAACCGGATCCCAAAATTATGTAATCAAGTTAATTAGTTAGCAGTATTTAAACCCTTCTCATGCATTTAGAGAAGGGTCCGAAGATTTGTCAAAAACTTATCCTCAGAACATGCACTTCTGCACCCTCAGAGGAGGTTTTGATGAATAGATGGATCGAAATTTATCTTTACTTGCATTTTGATATCTGCTACTGATGTTGCACTTCTGTATTCTTGGTAGATTTCAGAACAAGTAGAAATAGATTGTTTTGCTTAAGGCTTATGGGTAGAAGTAGCCATTAATGGTACTTTTATCTCTTGACAATGTCTGCTTATACTCTTTAAGTAATTTACAGTTTCAGTTGTTTATGTGTTATTGCCTGAACATATGGGTTATCATTTGGCACTTTTGTACGGTGGAGTCATATGGTTCATGTGTGACATATGAATGGCTTATTATGCGATATGTTTTTCACAACTGTTTTGCTTAACTTCTTACGCAAAGTAGTTTATCTCAAATGGTTTCTTTTCTTATGATAGCTGAATGATCTTTATTACCAGTTATTATTCGAAATCTTTTTAGATCGCATAATGGAAGACATACAATCCCGGATTAGAATAGATTTGATTTGTTGTTTCTCATTAGATACAATAGCGTAGAGTAAAGTTAAAAGAATCCTATTTAGATTAGCTTTAAAATACTCTCAGATCAGCACAGTTCAACTCTATACACACACACACACACCCAAGATCGGGAAACTGGTCCCGTTATCCCCAGTTGGACCCGCTATACCAAACGGATAAGGAGCTGCTAACCAAGGTCCGGACCGGGTGGGTATCCCCCTTGTTGTCGACCCGATTTTCGAGGCTTCAACAAGTCCACATATAAGGGAGTTAGCATATTAGGAGGCATATGTAATAAAGGTAAAGGTACTACTTTAGTTCATAAATGTATTACTGTAATACACCTCACTTTTGGTTTCAAAATGAAGGATGATGTCATGTCATGACATATGCAAAGAGTGAATTTAACTCTTATAAGAGACCATACAAGCATTTATTTCACTCATTCCATTGGCATTGAGCACTAATTCACTGTAAAAGGCCATCTTAGTATAGCAAGCATCGAAGAACACTCTCAAAAGGTGATTGGCACCCCCTCCAGATCTCCACGCTGTGTTTTCAGCCAATCACGCTGCGTTTTTTACCCTTTGCTACATTTTCAATTCTAGAGTCAAAGAATACATCTCCAAAAGTTGTATGTGGCCAATGAAGGTTCCATATTCCTATTGAAAAGTAATTTAAATCTCTTTCCACCTCCTATTAGCATTTATTTCATCTTTTTAGATGAGAAACCCTCCCATAGTCCCCACGTTACGGTTTTGGTGGGTCAGCTCCATATTTTGGGTTGCAAGAAAATATACCTAGTTCACTACCTATTCTACCCTTATCGACACCCAAATACACTTCCCACGTCCTTTATTACCCTTCCTCCTCATTTCCCCCCTAGACCTAACCCTAGGTTCTACATTGTGTTTTGGGCAGTTTTTAGGGTTAGGACCGTGTTTAAATTTCCTACACTAGTCCCTACCCTCTGTTTATCATTTTCCATCTCCATGAGTTTCCTACACACCTACCTACCTCCCCAATTTTTCTTACCCACATATCTTCTCCCTAACCCATTCATCCCCTCGCCTAAATACACTAATCACAATCCCCTCCTCCCTTTAAAACTCTGTTTTTCCCATCTCTTACACTAAGGTTTTGCTTTGCAATTGTAAACAATATAGGGTGGAAAGAAGCCATACAAAAAAAGAGGTTAGGTGTCAAGGTTCGAGCCACTTGATACCAAAGTGTTGAGGTCTTCAAAATTTTCCAGACAATGTTTCCTTGGCTCATTCTTCATCCAGCAAACCTTAAATTTCAAAACCCTAGGGTAGAACATACCTAGCCTAATATATTTTTTCCTGCAGTCATTTTTGGTTGTGAAATCATAGAGAGAGGCCTCTCTAGTTTGGTAGGGCTAGCTACCAAACTAAAAGCTTGGTTTGAGGTTACCTCCGTCGGTCTCCTTCTCAACCTAGGACACTGTGGTGTGATAACAGACACAATATTAAAAACCACATATTATTTTCCTTCACTAAATTTACTTGTGATTAAATTTCGATTCAATAGCTATCCCATCCACCCATATATAATCATCTCATAAACAAAATTAACACAAGTGATTCTACTCATGCATAGTGGTCACATGCATAAGTATTTAATCATCGACATAAATAATGATAACACATACAAATATACACATACGCTGAGAGATTAAACAACATAAAAAGTAAGGAGTAAACATATAGTAAATCCCATGCAAGTGATTCAGATAAGAGCAATTGGAAATTGTCACTTGGAGAATCGAGCACTGCCACCCAACCTAGAACTGATTCTTTCAATTCACCCTGAGCCGAGAGTTCTTACCATTGATCGACTACCTCCTGTTGATCTCTTCAATGGGATTTAATACCCTCTTTCATGATATGGTTTCCATTAGCAGCGTCCCCTTTTTATGGATTTTTTTATCCATTTGCCTAGGCTTTTCCCCAAAAAACTCCCCTTTATCTACCGTGAGGCTTTTCCTCATAAAAGCTTGCCTTTATCTCCCACAAGGATTTTTTTTCTTAGCTTATCATCTTTCTCCAGCTAAGTAGCTTAATGGATATTGTTGGAAATAATACTGAGAGGGGGTGGGAGGGGTGAACCAGTATTATCAAATCAATATAACTTTTTCATTTCCATATTAAGATTCATATATGCTACTTCAGTTAAGAAAAACCACGTGTATACGCAACTGTGTATAATGCAACAAGAGTATATCCAGTAAACTTATGATTCAGTTAGTTGATCCCTAATGAGTGCATCAAAACATTATTAACCATATGAACGGTAAATAGGAGCAGTAAAATAGAACAGATCATCACACACAAGAAGCACACATGAACACCATAATGTAAGGTGGAAACCCAATGTGGGTGAAAACCACCTACTACAAGTTGTCTCAATCTTCTTTTTAATACGAAACTTCTTTTTACAATATTTCTGTATTGGTGCAGTCTTATACCAGTACACAAGCTTCTACCTGTAAAAGGCTACAACCTTCTCTCGTTCTCTAGCTTCTCATGGAAGGGAGCTACAACCCCCTTAGCTCTTGTACTAGCCGATCATTTTACTAGTACATAGGTGCCAACCTAATGAATGCTCCAACCTTTACTCGTTATCCAGCTGCTACTGGAAGGGAGCTACCACCCCCTTAGCTCTTGTACTAGCTGATGTACTAGTACATAGGTGCCGACCTACAGAAGGCTACAACCTTCTCTTTCTTCCTCAAGGTACCACGTTTCATAAACTTTCAAATTGGATACTCATGGAACACAACATCATAATTTGAAGGCCACGTTTCATCAAATTTTCATACTGGACCCATCAATATCATTGAAGAACACAATCAATCAAAACTAGCATCATCAATCTCTGAATCACCCAACACTGAATCACTGAAACCCTGTCAACAAACTGCAGTCACCATAACACAGAGCAGAACACAAAACTCTGCAACAACGTTCAGATCTAACTGTATCATCAAAAATCATGCATTCGAGTGCATACGCTACTTGGAACAACCGAACCAGCGTGTATACGCAACTTCACCAAAGTGAACCAGTGTATATGTCATCAATTACTTACTTATAACTTCGCTGCACTTCCTAAACCAGTAAACAGTCATCAGAACTCATCAACAACTAGAAACACTTGTAACCTGCATATGTACGCGCTTTTATCATAGTCAACTGGTGTATATGTTTGTAAATATTCATTCATGATTTTCAGCTATTCCAAACTTGAGTTATACCCAAATCATAACATTTACATAACATTACATGCGTCAGTATACAGATCTAAAATAAGCATGATCAAACCATATAGAGATGATTCATTCCAAGCCATTAGATCTCGATCTATCCTTAGATCTTGTTCTCCATCAACTGCTTAGATTCCTCCTTAGCTTAGATCAAGCAAAGCATCATGAACCCATAACCTACATACTAGATCTCATACTTCATCAGATATTCAAGACTTTCTCATTGCCTTTGCCTAATGATCTTCTCCTCCTTTTATAGTCTTAGGTCTTACTCAATACCATGGTCCAAAACCATAAATAATCAATACCTTGGAACAAAAACCTGGGTTCAACACTTTAGACGAGATACCATGGTCCAAAACCATAGGTCCAAATACCAAGGACTAAATACCATGTACCAAACATTAATTTTCCCTTATATACGCGCTTTTCTCTGCATGAAAGTGTGTGCATACATATATGCACCTTTTGATCAATTAACCTGCGTGTATACACAGCTTTATCAAGGGTAACCTGCGTATATCTCTTTTTCTTCATTCTTTGAGCGTGAACTGTGATCTGACTTCTTAGTAAGTTGCCATCAAGGACAACACCTGTATCATAATGCCAACAATCTCCCCCTTTGGACTTGATGGCAAAGCTAACTTGTCATACTGAGAATTGTCATCTGATTCCTTTGAGCTATCTTTCATCCCATGCATTCAGTAACATCTGATATCTCTTCTGTATATAGTTATATATAAGTGAGTTGTTCTTCTACGAGTGGGTTTCCATCAAGTACAACACATGCATCATAATGCCAACAATCTCCCCCTTTGGACTTGATGGCAACAACAAGAAATCACTCTCCCCCTTTGACATCAAGGGCAAAGGGCAGACCAAGATATTCTCTTTCCTTGATAAACATTCCGCTGTCCATACTCCCCTTGAGTACCTACTGAAATCTCTGATTGAGCTCACCCTTTGTATATGCCAAGGTGTACCAATCTGTCCATGCTCCCTCTGAGTACATGCTGAAATCTCTGCTCTGCTGAAGTGGATGTTCATGCTCCCCCTGACTGTAAGCAAGGTCTGCAAAAGGATGTTCTACAAGAAGAACATGACTCTATACATCATAAATGACCTTCCTATCACCAAAGACTCATACATACATCCATCTCCCAACCAAGTGGGGATATACCAATATTAACTGTTTATACATGTCTGAAATATTAAATCATCCTTCCCATGCATAGTGGGGGTACAAATTACATCATATGACCAAAATGGATTCATCAAATGACTACAATAGATAGAGACAAACTATTACAACATGAATCTTGATATGACCTTTACATTGAATGATATACATGACATTTATAACAGAGACCAAACATCTAAATAAGACCATGATAGTCATCAACAACTCAATATATGATCTGCTCCATAAGCATCTTTTAACAGCATCTAGACCAGCAACTGAATCATTCACATTACATCATATGTGAAAAACGCCATAGCCATCTCATCAACATCAAGATCTGCATGATCTTATATATCATCCAAGTATCATCGCTTGGGAACATCTGCATCAATCAACATATGTAAGTATCAACTTATCATCATATAGGTAAGAAATCATCATCATCATGTCTCCAACAATGCAACTTTGAGTAATCATCCATGTATCCAGCACTATGTATCTTGAGCTCAAAATCATTTGTCAAGACTTCTTGATATCATCAACAACAACAATCCTCATCCACATGAGTATCAAGAACTATAGGAATCCTACATCATAGTTGTATGATATGATATTTATGCATATAATGACAGTATCATATCAAGTAATGAAGATGTGTATTCAAGCTTTGTACTTCTCCTTATCCTTATGAAGATCATCATGTAAGCATCATATATACATCATCAGAGAATCAACCACAAATCTGATCTGAACACCAACTATGTAACCCCAAGAATCATATGAGATTTTGTCATGGACAACTCATAACCATATCATAGCAAGATGTATCATATAACCATATAAGCATCATTACCATGGACTACTAACCATAATGCCAACAATGCATTATTAAAAGCATATGCTCCCCTTGAACCTGTGCCATCTTGTTTACTGTCAGATCTGATCATGCATATATCAGCAAGAAGTATCAAGGCATTATCATCATCAATTTAGGATCAAAACACTTCTAAACATTTTACAAATATCAAGACATTTCCACATATTATCAACAGATTGTAACCATTATCAAACAAAGCAAGTAATAGACTGAATCATATCAAACCCTTTTTCCAGAGTCTGTCTAACTGCTTTTCTTCAAGCTAACATATACGTGACTATGCAGTGACTAACTCGTGTATATACGTGACTTCCCTTTATGAAACTTGCGTATGAGATTTAGGACACTGAAGTTTTACACTTTCAGCTCCCTCTGAGTCTGTTATGTCTGTATATTGTGTTGTGCCACATATTTTTGACTATACTTCCTTCTTCTTCCATATCTTCATGTGTGATGATGCTTTCTCCTTTTGGTATGGTGCCCGTATTTTGTTCCTGCATTCCTTTGCTGTATGACCAAGCTTGTTACATGCATAACATCTTACATGTTTCATATTCCTTCTATAACAATCATCAACTCCGTGACCAAACATATTGAAAGCAAAGCAATATCCCTTAAAGTATCTGGAACGTGATGATGTTTCTGTGTGATGATCTTGAACCATTCTTCTTCTGCATCTGGCTGCAACATGTCCAAGATCATGACATACATAACTTTCAACATTATTCATCGGAGGAGTAAAATATTTTCTTTGAATAATTTCTTTCCTTGGCTGTTGATGGGGTTGTCCTCTCATCTCCTTGTTGATTATTTTAGATTTCTCATTAGAGTTCCTTTCCTTATTTTGTGGACTAGATTCACCTTCAATAGATTCATGAAAACCAAGACTAGTTTTGATAGCAGGAGACCTTTGACTACTAAGAATATCATCCAAGATCTTAGTACTATCTTGAAATTGTGAGAGCTTATCATTTTCTTCTAAGTTATCTTTTAGAATATTTACCTTAACCTGATGTTGCTCCTCCTTTTCATGATATTGTTTCTTCATGTTTTCTTCAGCTTTTCTTCCTTCTTCCAACTGATGTCTTAGTTCAAGAACTTCATTTTCTTGCTTTTCAAGAGCTTGAAGTAGTTCTTTATTCTGCTTATTTGATTCTTCAAGATCTTCTTTTAGAGAGAGGAGCGTAGCTTCAAGACTTTCATAGTAACTGGATCTATCTCTGAGTTTCTTGATTGTTGTGTTCCTTTTATTGACTTCATTTCATAATGATGTCACTTCATCCTATAGCTTTTGAATTGATCTTCCTTGTCCTTGAATAACTTCCTTACCTTGTTTCCTTCTTCTAGTTGAGCTTTTAGTTTGGTAGCTTCTTCTTTGAAGGCACATTCCCTTTTGTTCAATAGATCTTGTTGATCTCTAATTTTTTCAGTAAGCCTTTTAAATTCTGCCTCTATTTGATATCTTTCTTTTTCACCCATAAGAGAAAATTCAGTTGTTTCACTATCACTTTCATCATCTTCAAATGGATAGATAAGTGTATCACCAGAGGATAACAAATTCATACATGATAGTTCCTTTGCTTGTTCATCTTCATTCTGAAGTGATTCTGAATCTGAAGTGCTTCTTCCACATATTCCCCAATCGATTCTCCCACTGTCATAGTTCTTCTGAGATGTCTTCTTCTTCTTAGGCACTTTCTTCTTAAGCTTCTTTCCCATTGTTTCTACGGATCTCCTTCAAGCGATCAA